>CM074315.1:7902530-7925030 GCA_037194245.1 Opsariichthys bidens | reverse complement strand
ATGGTGTCCGAAAACTTGGTCCATATATCAAACACGCTTGCACATTTTGGTATGAAACTCGATACACATGAAGACCTCATTGGGCCTGACAACTTTCGTGCTCTAAGTTGTACGCCGCCTCAACAGGAAGTGAGCTATTATGGGTTGTTTGAAAAACGCATGCTCTGGAATTTGATATATTCCTCCTAGGCGCTTAATCCGATCACCACCAAACTCGGTCAGCATGAAGTCAAGACATTGATGATGCAAAATCGCCAGGGGATTTTTGATATCTCGAACGGTTTGCCCGTGGTGAGGCAACAAATTTATGGCGAGAACATAAACAGGAAGTGCTTTATAACGTCTGCATACATTTATTGATTTTTATGAAACTTCAGATGTGTGTTGATGTGACTATTGTGAGTCAAAGTAATAGTGCCACCAATTGGCAGCAGAAAATGTGTCCCTTTCAAAATGCTTTGAGATCACCCTCTTATTTTTACCCGATTTGCTTCAAACTTCATTATAATGTCAAAACATTTCAGATGTAGACATGTGAATGTCTTTGTGATATATGAAATATTGCTGCCATGGCAAGACGTCAAACTTTAATAATATTCTTGGGTGTTTTTGAGGCTCTTAACATGCTTCAAATTGCATGAAACTAGACACACACATCAATATTGTCATCCAGTAGACATGGGCAATGCCTTAAATGGGCGTGGTGAAGGGGCTCTATTGACAAAAGTTGGGGGGGGGGGTTAGTTTAACCTACAGTCACCAAACTCAGCACACATATTGTTCTCATTTAGCCATTTTCTCAAATTAGACAACTCTCTAATTTACAGTCATTAGCTCCGACCAACAGGAAGTCAGATATTTTGGTTTGAATATGGATATTTTGAATAATCAAGCTCTGAATTTTTAGAAAAACGGTATCGTGGCTCCCTCTAGTGGACAGTACTGCACGTGTATCATGCTCTTTCGTTTTACAACTCAGGACAGGTTTTTTTTGTGTTTTTTAATTTCATTAATTAACTTTCAAGCGATTGTATAATATACAAGCAATGAAACGCATGAAAAAGATTAATTTAATGATCGCGAATATTGGCAGAAAGAGCCACTCTCATGATATAGACTGAGAGAGACGCTTTCATTTTACAATTCAGGCCACTTTGTCATGTATATTTCTTTTTTATAAGCTCATAAATTTAATACATTCTTGTGATTAAATCTTGTGTAATCGCTGGAATGTTTTAAGAACTTCATTTAGAGTTTGGGAGGTTTTGAGATAAATTCAATGGAACCTGGATGAATTTAAAATGAATGTACTATATTTCAGATCAATATATCTGTTTTTTTTAATATATTTTTTCTTAATCTCTCTCTCTCAGGGTCTTGCAGGTTTAACCCTTTCATTGCTGTCTCCTTTTGTCTGCATTATAGGATAGGAAATCTCTTAGCGCTTCTCTTCTATAAATTTGTATAAAGAAATAAAGGCAAAGAACCAGTTCATTTGTGTTTCACTGACTATTTAGTTTTATATAATTAGTTTAACAACATAATAAGATAAATTCAGTTGAGTATATAACACTTTGAACTGCTAATGATAACTTTGCTATGAACGCTTTTAGTTAGTATTATATTTGAATGTATTTATTAAGACAATATCAAAGATTAATTTATGTCACAGTATAGACTTTATTCTTATTGTTTAAAATGTTATTCAATAATCTGACTCAACTAACTGGTCAGTCTCCAACTGGAGACACCGTTTAAATTCATTTTGGCCGCCGTGCCCAGTTGTCTCGAAGCCACCGGGTTGGCGGTGCCACAGGCTTGGGTCTGTCATCGCTGCTTGCAGCTATATTTAGATTTTTTTTTTTTTGCAATTCTGTACTCTGCTTGAGAACAAAGTCTTTAAAGGTATGATTAAAGTAGATCAAATTACAAGTCGTTTTCCTCCCGTATCATTCTTTAGCTCATTTCATATGCATGTGCCCAAAAGTCAGAGACAGTTCTCAGTTATTAGATAAAGATGTTTCTTCGCTTTCTGAACACGGTGCCCAATTACAACATGTCCACAATTTCGTAATCCAGAACCTTAAAGGAATGTTCCCTCAATACAAGTTGTAACAGTATTTATGGCATAATGTACCAAAAAATAATTTAGTCTTTCTCTTCAACTGGTTTCCATCGTTCTGATGCCCTTTTATTTTGGCTCTTGAGTCGCATACATTTAGCTGTACTAGTCACTTGACATTTGACACTGATTGGCTTAAAAATTATCTGTGGTTCCATGAGCAAATATTGAAGATTTTAGTGGGTTGTTAGTATTACAGCTGTTTTTACAGTGTTTGGCCCCATTAGTCGTTCTTCAAAGTATCAGAGTCCACCAGCTCAGACCTTCATCTCATGTTGTGCAGAGAGAATAGTTTTAACAGCAGGGCCTCATAAAGAAGCATGCAGCAGGAAGTGTGGATATTTCTCGAGTGATGCATTAGAATAAAGTGAAGGTCACTGTCTGGGTCAGCTCTGTCTGGGTCTGTACTCTCCAGTCCCACTTCAAGAAAAATTTTCTTACAGGCAGAGAACTGCCTGCTGACCCTCTTATTGTAATAACAGAGCAATAGGAAGGTGAGCTCAGTGAATGGAAGAAAGTTTATACATGGCTGTTAGGATCTTGAATAATTTTGGTCAGTTGCTTATGCTCATTACTAATGTTTTTGTCACAAAATATTTTATATTTTATTATACACATGAAACGCTTGATATTCTTTATGCAAAATATAATGACCTTTGTCACTAACCCTGCAGCCACCACCATGACTTTCACATTTAATGTTTTGAATGTTATTTTTCTCAACAGCTGACTACAGTACCAGTGAGATGCTGGTCAACATGGGCAACCTGCCACTAGATGAGTTTTACCCAGCAGTTGCCATAGTGACTTTGATGCGTATCCTGCGTGACCCATCGCTGTCCAATCACCACACCATGGTGGTGCAGGCCGTCACCTTCATTTTCAAATCGCTTGGCCTGAAATGTGTGCAGTTCCTGCCTCAGGTTATGCCCACCTTTCTCAACGTCATCAGAGTGTGTGATGCCAGCATCAGAGAGGTACAGTTATGTAAATTAAAATCACAAAACTTTTTCAGTGCAATGAGTCTCTATTGAGAGTAATAAAAAAATAATTAATAATTATCTATTGAAAATAAAAAGAGAAAGGAAAAAAAGAAATAAACAAACATTAAAGCATAAATTGAAAGGTGAAATCCAGAAATGCATTACACAGAAGTAGCATTGACAACCAAGAACTGGTAGTATTTTTTTGTTTTTGTTTTTTTAAAGTACTGGAACCATGCACAATTTCTAAGTTTCAGTTCCAAAAACTGTTCCGTTGTTGCGCAACTAGGTGGTAACAAACTACTGTTAAATATACATCTATCACTGAATCGCTTTCAGAAATAAGTGAAGTCATTATGAATCCTACTTGTATACAGTGGGTAGGGAAAATATTCAGACCCCCTTAAATTTTTCACTCTTTGTTAAATTGCAGCCATTTGCTAAAATCATTTAATTTCATTTTAGTTTAGGACATGTGTTGGAATCTTTTTCCTTGTCGAAGTAAAGACCAGGAGATCTTGGGATATCTTTTAAGCAGAGGTTGCTCTTTATTGAGAAAACGTGCATTGCGTTGCTGTAGTCATCCAAGTCTCTTCTAAGCTAGTGTACATTGCAGTTAAATACATTCAACAGTATAGGTGGAGACAATGGGTGGAGACAAAATGTCTGTTCCCAGCATTTCGCAAGCCCTGATCTAATCAGCATAACAGTGTCATTCAAATGCAGGGGTTGCTAATCAAATCACTCTATGTACTGTCAGTATTGCCCATACCTTTACATTATCATAGATACAAAGACACAGTGCCTTAAGCTTGTTATGCCACATTGGCAGGAAGAAACCTACAGACCAAATGTTAATGTCTCAGACACCTGGGCTGCCTGACGTAATCTCCTTAGACTGCACCTCAAACTGTAAAAACACCATGTACATAACTTTTTATAAATTTGTAATCCCACACATGCATACCACTGAGGTCCAAATCCAGGCCCGTCTTGATTTGAGGATCAGAGGTTCATTGTCCCCTGTTTTCTCAGTTTTCTCTGAGTTCTCATCTGGCCCACAGTGGACAATTCCTTGATATTCCGGCAGAGTTACAGGTCATAAGTCAGATTTGGGATCGCAACAGTAAAAATATTTAATCCAGTTCCATCTAGTTTAAGATCTTTTTCATCACGCTGGTATAGGATGGTTTTTTTTGGGGGTCTGTCACTGGCTGACTTGTCGGTAAGGTCTTCACAAAAGATGAGCTAGTAGAGACAGTCTCTGCTGTTACTTCAGGGCTGCATTGTTGTCGTGTATAGCCGCAGGTTCTCCTCCTGACCTGGATACGGCCCGGATCCAGCTAATTACGGTAAATGTTAAACCTTGGGATAAGCAGAGAGACTAATATTAGTGTAGACGCCAATATTTTTTCTGATGTAACGACTACAGTCGTGGCCAAAAGTTTTGAGATTTCAATAAATATTAGTTTTCACAAAGTTTGCTGCTAAACTGCTTTTAGATCTTTCAGTTGTTTCTTTGATGTACTGAAATATAATTACAAGCACTTCATACATTTCAAAGGCTTTTATCTACAATTACATGACATTTATGCAAAGAGTCAGTATTTGCAGTCTTGGCCGTTCTTTTTCAGGACCTCTGCAATTCGACTGGGCATGCTCTCAATCAACTTCTGGGCCAAATCCTGACTGATAGAAACCCATTCTTTCATAATCAGTTCTTGGATTTTGTCAGAATTAGTGGGTTTTTGTTTGTCCACCCACCTCTTGAGGATTGACCACAAGTTCTCAATGGGATTAAGATCTGGGGAGTTTCCAGGCCATGGACCCAAAATTTCAACGTTCTGGTCCCCGAGCCACTTAGTTATCACTTTTGCCTTATGGCACAGTGCTCCATCGTGCTGGAAAATGCATTGTTCTTCACTAAACTGTTGTTGGATTGTTGGAAGAAGTTGCTGTTGGAGAGTGTTTCGGTACCATTCTTTATTCATGGCTGTGTTTTTGGGCAGAATTGTGAGTGAGCCCACTCCCTTGGATGAGAAGCAACCCCACACATGAACGGTCTCAGGATGCTTTACTGTTGGTCTGACACAGGATTGATGGTAGCGCTCACCTTTTCTTTTCCTGACAAGCCTTTTTCCAGATGCACCAAACAATCGGAAAGGGGCTTCATCGGACAATATGACTTTGCCCCAGTCCTCAGCAGTCCATTCACGATACTTTCTGCAGAAGATCAATCTGTCCCTGATGTTTTTTTTTGGAGAGAAGTGGCTATTTTGCTACCCTTCTTGACACCAGGCCATCTTCCAAAAGTCTTCGCCTCACTGTGCGTGCAGATGCATGCAGATGCGCTCGGATGCACTCACACCTGCCTGCTGCCATTCCTGAGGAAGCTCTGCACTGGTGGCACTCCGATCCCACAGCTGAATCATCTTTAGGAGACGATCCTGGCACTTGCTGGTCTTTCTTGGACGCCCTGAAGCCTTCTTTACAAGAACTGAACCTCTTTCCTTGAAGTTGCTGATGATCCTATAAATTGGTGATTGAGGTGCAATCTTAGTAGCCACAATATCCTTGCCTGTGAAGCCATTTTGATGCAACGCAATGATGGCTGCACGCGTTTCTTTGCAGGTCACCATGGTTAGTTCTGGCATCCTCTTGTTTAGAGTCATCAGGCCTAGGCTCATGTTTCCCCTGTGTATACAGGTTGGTGCAGGTGAAGAGTAGATTGCAGCTACGGTAGTAGGCTATTAAAATTGGTCTCCCCAGTGCAGTTGTCATCTGGGCAGTGTTAGGCCCCTTTTCACTCTATGAATAAGAAAGCATGTCGCTGTGACCACTCTTCAGAACTAGTTTCAGCTAGGAGCTTCGACTTCAGTCTCTCCTCTGATCCCCTTGAACGTTGTTCAAGTGAGGAGTTGAATGTGGTTGACATATGTTCCATATGCTTCAATACAGACAACAAAATCTGTCATCGCGAGCGTTCTGTTATGTCTCCACCCTGTAACATTGTCCAGGATTATGGTAGTAGTATTATCCTGTTAATATCAGGGTCTGCTGTAATAGAGTACTTTTTCCTTAGTTCTGAGTGTTCTGCTCTACACTGTAGTGGTTCAGATTGAGTGGAATAGTTAACCTCCCTTTTTTGGTTTGATTTTGTATATGCTCCTTTAGAGCCTAACCACAGCCACATGCCTGTGATCTTCTGAAGTAGTAGGCCCCTGGTTGGGCCTCCCTCAGAGCATGGTGCTGTAAGATTATTCTCCCCTTGCTTAAAGGGTAAAATGTGTTTTACTGAGTATACTGCTTGTTGGCAATGTGTTTAGGTAGATGGGTCTGTAAACACTTTACATTCTGTCCGCATTTAAGACTTTCTTTCAGTTGATCGGCCTTGTAAGTCCTCCTTTTAAAGCAAGTCTCCCACTTTTGGGGTATTAGCAGCATGATAAGCTTTGCTATCAGATAGTCAGTCTTAGTAGGCCTCCTTGATAATGAGTCCACATTTTGTGTAACTGTGTAGTGAAATATATTTCATGTTGCAGGCTCTACTGGGAGCCTCCATGATTTTAACTTGCGTCCGATCTTCCTATTAGGTTGAGTCTAGTACTCCCCTTATCTAGAGAGTTGTTCCTTAGAGTGCTTATGTCCCTAACTCTGGTCAGGTGTTTGAAGGCCCCTCATGAAGTCTTCCTATTACATCAGCTCTTAGGCTGGGAGTACTCCCCTCAATAGGGTCTCTAATAGAGTGCACAGCCTCCTCAGTGCTTTGAAAAACAAGCGCTAAGTAGGTCCTTGGATAGAGCACCATAACTCCCCTTGATTGCAAGGGTTAGAAAGCGCTAGAGTCCTGCTCTCCAGGATCTCTGTCTCTATGATCTGGACTGAGTTGGCTAATGCCAGTTTGCGGTCCCTCTTACTAGTACCTCCTATGGAGTGAATTTTTGAGGCATAGGAACAACAGACAGGTTGTTGGCCATATTAGGTTGCTAGAAGTTAGACCAGGTTGGCCTCCCTGATGGTATTCAGGGTTGACTGCATTCCCCTGATGAGTGATCCCTCAGGCCCCCTGTCTACATGCCCTTAAAGGCACCCCTTTCTGTGTGAAGTGTGGTCCCAGAAGCCCTTGAGCGGCCTTGGTAGGCCGCCTTTTGAAGGCGTCTTTGAGGCTTATAGCTTTGGATGTGGCCGTAGGGAATGCTGTCACTGACAACTTATTCATGACTTGTAGGGGCAGTGGTTCTCAGGTCACTGAGAACAGGGAATGAGACACTGTGTGCCTAGGGGCTACCTTCTGAACAGTGAATGACTAGTTCTCTAGGCACTCCTTATATACTTTGTAGTCGTGCCATTATGACATCATAGGCTGTCGCCGGCCAATAGGTTCATGCGGAGGCGTTTCCCAATAGCGTTTCGACGCAGTGCGAACTTCCCTGTTCTCAGGGAACCATGGTTAGTGTAACCTGAGACGTTAGTGTATTGGCTAACATGAACTAATCAATAAATTTGTTGCTGTATTTGTTAATGTTTTTTAATGTTAATTAATAAAATACAGCTGTTCATATTTGTTCATGTTAACAGTGCATTAACTCATGTTGTTAAATGCATTATTAAAATCAAGGGTTGTATTAGTAAATGTTGAAATTAACATTAACAAAGATTAATAGATTCTGTGGAATTGAGTTCATATTAATTCATGTTAATCTAGTTAACTAATGAACCTTATTTTAAAGTATTCGTGAATTTAGCAGTCTGTGTACAGTACAGTAAGTGAGTATACCCCTCACATTTTTGTAAATATTTTATTACGTCTTTTCATGTGACAACACTGAAGAAATGACACTTCACTACTATGTAAAGTAGTGAGTGTACAACTTGTATAACACTGTAAATTAGCTGTCCCCTCTAAATAATTCAACACAGCCATTAATGTCTAAACCGCTGGCCACAAAAGTGAGTGCACCCCTAAGTGAAAATGTCCAAATTGGGCCCAAAGTGTTAATATTTTGTGTGGCCACCATTATTTTTCTAGCACTGCCTTAACCCACTTGGGCGTGGAGTTCACCAGAGCTTCACAGGATGCCAGTGGAGTCCTCTTCTGCTCCTCCACCCTCTGTTTGAGGATGCCCCACAGATGCTCAATAGGGTTTAGGACTGGAGACATGCTTGGCCTGTCCATCACCTTTACCCTCAGCTTCTTTAGCAAGGCAGTAGTCATCTTAGAGGTGTGTTTGGGATCGTTATCATGTTGGAATACTGCCCTGTGGCCCTGTCTCTGAAGGGAAGGGATCATTCTCTGCTTTAGTATGTCACAGTATATGTTGGCATTCATGGTTCCCTCCCCATGGTTCCCTCCCCATTGCCGGCAGCACTCATGGAGCCCCAGACCATGACACTCCCACCATCATGCTTGACTGTAGGCAAGAAACACTTGTCTTTGTACTCCTCACCTGGTTACTGGCACACACACTTGACACCATTTGAACCAAATAAGTTAATCTTGGTCTCATCTGACCACAGGACATGGTTCCAGTAATCCATGTCCTTAGTCTGCTTGTCTTCAGCAAATTGCTTGAGGGGTTTCTTGTGCATCATCTTTAGAAGAGGCTTCCTTCTGGGACAACAGCCATGCAGACCAATTTGTTGCAGTGTATGGTCTGAGCATTGATAGGCTGTTTCATCCTGCTTTTGATACATTTGCCATTTAATGAATTATTGTGATTCAAGAACTTGGTCTACCCCCAAAATGACCTTGGCTGCCCATCCCAAAAGCATACAGGGTTGTTAGTTTCATGCAATATGTGAAGTTCTAGGGTCTTTAAAAAAGTGGTACAGTAAAATTGCTCACTGTGGATTTTGTTTAACCATAAGATTAACTTTGTGTCTAGTCCCAATGGACTCGTATTAAGGTCCATACAGTAAGTGCATTCTGTTGTGGCATACAATTTAGTACATACATATTTCTTTAACTTGAACTTGACATCAAATCAACTTCATGTACAGTAGCTTACTTCTGATTTTGGAATTTTTTAGCAATTAAGTTTTAGTTGTACCTATCCTGTTATCTTTCTCTGTGCATCTTTCTCTAAATTTAATCAGATTTTTTTTTTTCTTTAGTTCCTTTTCCAGCAGATGGGGATGATTGTGTGCTTTGTCAAGATCCACATCCGTCCATACATGGATGATATCTTCACGCTAATCCGGGTGAGAGATTCATTCACACATCTTCCCGCTGAAACATATGCACTTAATACTAGGGATGCACTGACACCATAAGTATCAGGCCCTATGCTATACTTGTGTACTTGTGCTCATACTCGCTAAAATGCTCCATTTCCAAAAACCGATAAAACACAGCATGTGTATAGTACAGTGTTGTACATGTTGTGTCCAGACAAAGAAACACTGACCATAGAACAGAGATATGGAGATTAAAGATGTCTATTAAGTAAATGTATCTAATTAATATAATATTGAGAATAAATTCAGTATTTGCACTTGGGCTGCCCCCCATTTTTCTGTTCGACAACCAGTTGAACCTCATTTAAGTGATTAGTCGATTAACCATATGTTTATATTAATAAGCCATAAATCATAATAACCAGCTTTTAATTCCCTGTGTATACAAAACATAACCTAATCAGCACTCAAGGAGTAAAGCTTATGTAAAGTAATGATTATGAAAAAAAACAGAAGGTGACTGTCTAAACATTTTAAGAATTGTTTTCAACAGCACAACGATGCCGATTCGTCATCTCCGCAGTACTGAGAATAGTTATTTTCCATTTGAATTGGTATTAAGTTGTCTTTGTTAAATGAATGTTAAAGTGAACACATAGCTCAATGTGTCAGTTGATCTTTTTTTTTAATGAACCAGGTTGCTTTGATTCTGCCTCCAATCAGTTAGAAATCAGTTTGAATCATGGACTGGATTAGCTGGACAGCAAAATTGACTGATGAATCACTTACTGCTTAAACCGCAATTTGCCAAGAATAAGAGAATCAGTGCTGTGTATACTGTCTGTCCTGAGTTTTAGAGTTTGGTTTGTATAAATAGTATTTTATTAAAGAACATATTTCATAAGATAAAAAATTAGGGAATTTTGCTACCTGCTGCAAACACAAACTCATGTAGGGATATGGTGTCTTCTCTTCTACAGGAATACTGGACTCCAAACAACCCCATGCAAAACACCATTATTTTGTTGATTGAGCAGATTGTAGTGGCTCTAGGTGGAGAATTCAAACTCTACCTGCCACAGCTCATCCCACATATGCTGCGAGTCTTCATGCATGACAACAGCACTGGACGTAGCGTCACCATTAAGGTAAATGCATGCACTGATATAAATGGTAAAGTAGCAATATTTTAAACTAGGTTTAGGAAATAATCTATTCATCAATGCATTGAAATTCTTTCTCAAAAGATAGATTGGTACACATTGTTAACAACTGCATATAAGCCTACATGGTTTTTTACATATTTTATATTACATCTTTATAAGTTTTCAATTATTCATGCATATTTATGCAGTTTTCTTAAATTAGGCTTTAACTTTCATGGGAGCAATTGTGTTTTGTCAGATAGCAAAGCGATGCACACTTCTAGCCGTGTCACAGTTTCAGAGTTGACCGTTTACTTTGCACAATCAGTGTTACTTTTCACTATGGGACATTGACGCCATGACGGTCACAATTTTTTAACACTTATTGTTTGGTTATATGAAGAGTCTTATTTCATGATATGAGGAATTTTAGATATCAGTAAAAGTTCATAAGGATAGGCTACTTCAGCAAAAACTAATACTAGGTTAACTAGTGTAGCTAAGTGAAAGGTCCTTAAAACTGTTCTTATTGTATTGTTGACTGTTCACTTGTCTCTTATAACTAAGAAACTAATTACAAACAAAATGAATAAATACAACAGAACAAAAATATTTGTAACACAGTTCGTAAGAACGGGAAGAAGGCGTCGGGAACCGGCGAACAATCAACAAGTTTTAATAAACAAATAAACCAACAATAAAACAAAAAGTAGAAGACACAAACAAAATAAAACACAACATAAAATCCAGGCCTGGTCCTCTCTCGTCCTTCACTGTTGTCGCTCCTCTTTTATGCTTCCGGAGCTCCTCCGTGAGAGATACGAGACCGGTGTAGCGCGCAGCTGAATCTCATTATCCTCGCGCCGTTCCCTCACGGCTCTCGCCCGCCCTGCTCGTCACAATATTAATTAAATAAACAGTGCTTTAAGTTTTTCAAGGAGATATACTAAGTGTTATTCAAATAAGTAATAGCCTACAACAGAAACTGAAAATAATCAAATGTAAAATATAATAATATTATTATTTAAGGTCCTTATTAAAGCTACAAAAGTTATTTATTCAAGAGCAGTGAGTGATTATATCTTTGTCTTTTGTTGTTTGATTAACCTTAATGACAAACTGAAGCAGTAATATTTGGCTGCTGTCACTTTAAGAGCTGCATGGATCTAATGTACTCTTACACGTGTTTTCTCTTAACTCTATACATTCACTTGAGACATAACCGACTGTTTATGAGGATACTTGCCAGAACGGCATTTTTGAAATTTTGACATTTTTATATGTATGGTGTAGAGTGGTGCAGGTATGACACAAATTTCAAAACCTCAAGAGAGGTGGAACGAGTATTTTAGCACCGTTTTCGTTGTCGTGAAGTTTTTTTGAATGGGTTTTTGGTTAAATGGCTGAGATGAGATCTGTGATTAATACAAGCTCAAGATACTATCATGTTTTATTCTGACATAAAATACGAAATCTGTTGACGATATTAAATTTTGAATGTAGCGCTCCATTCATGTTTGACTGAAATTCTGGAATTCCGGTCAAATAGATGCTATTTTCACTGTCTAAAAAAAAAAAAAAACCATACAGTACAATATGCTATACATGGTTATTCATGTATGTAAATATGCACTTCTTTAATGACAAACCAAGGGGATGTTTTTGAAAAATTAGTAAATAATACCCGTCACAGCAGCAGTCTTTCTCCCCTACGCCATGTGTAAAGTTTTTGACATGTTCAACTCTGAAACCTGGGTGTTAAAATTACCTGAGATTCCCAGTAGTAATTTACAATGAGAGGGCGTTCATGTTTCCAACAAAGAAACTCTATAATATTTAGGATTATTCTGATGGCATGTGAAGGCAGCATAGCACAAGTTATATCCATTAAATGTCTTAAAAAAAAAAAAGTCTTAATTGCCTTCAGCATTTATGACCAGTTTGTGTTTTACTTTGTTTCTCTTCTACTTGTGCTATTTCGTTGCTGTCACCAATTAATGTCACGCAACATGAAAATTAAGAATTTCATTTTTGATGTATTAAGTGATATTTCATCAAATTTCATTAATACAGAATTTATCCATTTTTAAATGCAAATATTACATGCAACCAAAGTTAATTTAAAGAAAAACAAAAAGCCTTATTTACTCTTTTGCATCTGCAGAGAGCATCCGTTACACATTTTGTCCTTTTATGACTTGTCGACTATTTGACACTCGGATAGATTTCCCATAATTTCAAAATTTCCTCATCATCTACCATTATATTTAGTGTTTCAACATAAAAATCTACGGAGCCCAGGATGTCACCTGTAGGAAGAAAAAAAAAAAGACCTGCAAATCAGTCACCATAGTTTTGCAATCAGTCCCCTCATTTTATAAATTATGCTCACAGATTCACAAATCGCGCCCACGGATTAATAAACTGTACCCATTAATTTCCAATCCATGTGCTCATATTTGTAAACTTGACCTTTTCAATCCATACCCACAAATTCATAATCCATGCTCATGTTTTAGTAATCCGATCCCACCCACAGTTTTGCAAACTGTACTCACGGATTTGTAGCCCTTCTCTTATTTTTTAAATTTGGTCTACCGACACAAGAAGCTCCCAGTTCTGTTAATTCTTTCTGTATATTGTTTTATTGTGTATAATTAAGTTGAATATAACTGTTTTTGGCTATTATTTGGCCACAGGGTGAAATAGACAATGATTTATTAAGAATTATGTGCATCATTGTTAATCATTATTAATAATCATTAATAGCACCGATCCCGTGAGTGCTCGTCCATTTCCGGAAACAGCTGAGTGCACATGGTAAAACACGAGATTCTCTCCATTATAACCAATCAAAAGGTCTATTGAAGAACTGAAGGTACGGTTTACAAATCTGAGCACACTTCGTGGAAATTTGTGGGTATGGTTTATTAATCTGTGAGCAGAATTTGTTAAAAAGAATCTGTGAGTATGGTTTATAAACTGAGGTGACGGATTTGGTAAAATGCATTTGAAGTTTAACTGCATTTAATTAAAAAATCATCAGGTACATCAGTGAGCGAGCTGACTCGTGACATTTGTTTTTCCCCATTTTGTTTTAATGGAAGTTAAAAACGGTGGCCTTTTTAAATGATCACTATCATAAGATCAACTGAAGATGCGGATATACCGAAGTATTCCCACTCCTAATTCTAACTGGACCTGTTTAGTTTGCTGCAGAGTTCATGCATGCATAATTTCCTGGTTTGCTGCAATAAGACAGCATAGATGAGCTTGTCCAGCTCTGTTAATAGACTGTTAACATACAAGTCATCGGCACTATTGAAGTCAATTTAATTTCAATTTATGTGGACTAAATTGAAAAATAAAGTGTTAAAGCCTTAAGATCTCAGAGCTGTCATTAGTTGTCAGTTTGGCAGCAAAAGAAGTCATTCATTGCTTGATGCATTCTTTACTGTATTACCATTTAGAGTAATAATTTTAATAGTTTTTCTATGTAATCGTGCTAGCTTGATCAGCGTATCACGAATTACTGTTACGTCTTGAGACCCTGTCGTTTCCATTCTTCAGCAGGTTTGTGTTGCATCTCATTTTTAAAACCAAAAATGTGCTCTTTGAGATCAGCCCCCTATGCCTATCACTCAGAAAAGAAGTCAGTGTTGTCAGATTAGACGGAGTAAAACTAAAGCGATTCTCCTCTCCCAGGCAGATGAGGAAAACAGTACAGCATTTAAAGATCATTTCTGTTGATTAACATAACAGAGTTTACAGGTATTTTAGTTCTGATGTGTGAAATGGTATTTTAACAGTAAAAAGACGCAAGGCCGCTGCTTGTTTAAACATGTTTGTGTATTTACCGGAAAAATCAATTTGGTATTTTTATGGTATTTTAATGGGTGAAAGCACCTTATGTCTGTGGCACCTGTTTCATATTATTTCAATATGTGCTGAGTTCACCTTCGGGTGTCAGATGATATCATCTAAACCACCTTATGACCAACAAATCTTCCCTGAATGTACTGTTCCCTTCTGTATTTGGGTCATCTGATGACCTGTATTGCAGAAAACTTTTGGATGTCCTTTTTGGTTTCACACACTAGTGAATATGCTTTGGATACATAGCATATTAAAAAGTATTACAGTGTTGAACTTTGTTATTAATAATATCTTACTCATATGCCATCGGCATTCTATAAATATGCATTTATTTCAAATTTCAACTAATGAAAATTTATGCAAACTTCCACTACCCAGCTGTAAGATTCATACATGTATAGATACATGCATACATATATAAACATGATATTATATATTATATTATTATTAATAATAATATAATTTATAAAAATGTTATATATATATTTTTTTTTTTAAAAATAAATTATATTGTTATTATTACACAATTATATTATTAATATTATTACTACGCACACATAATAATATATATATGTGTGTGTATACATACATACATACATACATGTATACAGTGGGTACGGAAAGTATTCAGACCCCCTTAAATTTTTCACTTTTTGTTATATTGCAGCCATCATTTGTTAGTTTTTTTCCTCAATGTACACACAGCACCCCATATTGACAGAAAAAACATAATTCTTTATTTTTGCAGATTTATTAAAAAAGAAAAACTGAAATATCACATGGTCCTAAGTATTCAGACCCTTTGCTCAGTATTTAGGAGAAGCAACCTTTAGATTTAATACAGCCATGAGTCTTTTTGGGAAAGATGCAACAAGTTTTTCACACCTGGATTTGGGGATCCTCTGCCATTCCTCTGCAGTTCTGTCAGGTTGGATGGTAAACGTTGGTGGACAGCCACTTATAGGTTTCTCCAGAGATGCTCAATTGAGTTTAAGTCGGGGCTCTGGCTGGGTTTTTCTTTAATAAATCTGCAAAAAGTCAAGAATTCTATGTTTTTTGTCTATATATATATATATATATATATATATATATATATATATATATACACACACACAGTTGTGTTCAAAATTATTCAACCCCCCAATGCTGTAAATGGTTTTAGAGAATTTAGAGTACATTTGTAATTGAATTCAGAATGAAATCCTACAAGGACTTCTTAAAGAAGCATATGCAACTAAAATGACATCAATTGGTTTTGTAATACTGTAGTAAATGTTTCTTTTGTGAATTCTTCATTGACACAATTATTCAACCCCTTAAAGACTACCACTCTGAAGAACAGAGGTCCATTGAAGTGTTTTCAATCAGGTATTGAAAGCACCTGTGGATGTCAGGGAGCAGCAATAAAGCCTAATAAGCACCAATTAGGCAGCTTTAAAATGACTGTGATACTCAGCTCCTTCTAGACATTTACTGGTGTGGTTACAAACATGGTGAAGTCAAGAGAATGGTCCAGGAAGACAAGAGAAGAGGTGATTACTCTTCACAGGAAGGGCAATGGCTATAAGAAGATTGCAAAGATGTTAAACATACCAAGAGACACCATAGGAAGCATCATTCGCAAATTCAAGGCAAAGGGCACTGTTGAAACGCTACCTGGTCGTGGCAGAAAGAAGATGCTGACTTCGACTGCTGTGCGCTACCTGAAGCGTAGAGTGGAGAAAAGTCCCCGTGTGACTGCTGAGGAACTGAGAAAAGATTTGTCAGATGTAGGTACTGAAGTTTCTGCTCAGACAATACGGCGCACCCTGCGTAATGAAGGCCTCCATGCCAGAACTCCCAGGCGCACCCCCTTGCTGTCTCCAAAGAATAAGAAGAGTCGACTGCAGTATGCCAAAAGTCATGTGGACAAACCACAGAAGTTTTGGGATAGTGTTCTGTGGACTTATGAAACAAAATTAGAACTGTTTGGGCCCATGGATCAACGCTATGTTTGGAGGAGGAAGAACAAGGCCTATGAAGAAAAGAACACCTTGCCTACTGTGAAGCATGGCGGGGGGTCAATCATGCTTTGGGGCTGTTTTGCTTCTGCAGGTACTGGGAAGCTTCAGCGTGTGCAAGGTACCATGAATTCTCTTCAGTACCAGGAGATATTGGAGGACAATGTGATGCAGTCCGTCACAAACCTGAGGCTTGGGAGACGTTGGACCTTTCAACAGGACAATGATCCCAAGCATACCTCCAAGTCCACTAGAGCATGGTTGCAGATTAAAGGCTGGAACACTTTGAAATGGCCATCGCAGTCACCAGACTTAAATCCGATTGAGAACCTCTGCTGGGACTTAAAGAAAGCAGTTGCAGTGCGCAAGCCTAAGAATGTGACTGAACTGGAGGCTTTTGCCCATGATGAATGGGCGAAGATACCCGTAGCTCGCTGCAAGACACTTGTGTCAAGCTATGCTTCACGTTTAAAAGCTGTTATAACTGTAAAAGGATGTTGTACTAAGTATTAAGATTGAATGTCACTTGGGGGTTGAATAAAACTGATAATGATGTGAGCAGAGAAAAGACATTTGTGGTTATTTCATTATAAATGTTATGTTATATTTGTCTGACCTACACGTGCCTCTTTGATTTAATTGTAAGCAGGATGACTGAATGATCAAAATCAATGTCAAACCGGCCAAAACAATCAATTTCTGTGGGGGTTGAATAATTTTGAACACAACTGTATATGCAAAAAGAAAAAGTGTTGATTTGAGACTAGCAGATGTACAGTACTAGGAAATCAGTTTAGCGCCCTTAATACTAAAATGTTTATGCACACAATGCCTCAAACACAAGTATTCCAGAAAGACATATATATATATATATATATATACACATATATATACACATATGCATAAATATTAGTTTTCACAAAGTTTGCTGCTAAACTGCTTTTAGATCTTTAAGTTGTTTCTGTGATGTACTGAAATATAATTACAAGCACTTCATAAGTTTCAAAGGCGTTTATCGACAATTACATGACATTTATGCAAAGAGTCAGTATTTGCAGTGTTGGCCGTTCTTTTTCCTCTGCAATTCGACTGGGCATGCTCTCAATCAACTTCTGGGCCAAATCCTGACTGATAGCAACCCCTTCTTTCATAATCACTTCTTGGAGTTTATCAGAATTAGTGGGTTTTTGTTGGTCCACCCACCTCTTGAGGATTGACCACAAGTTCTCAATGGGATTAAGATCTGAGGAGTTTCCAGGCCATGGACCCAAAATTTCAACGTTCTGGTCCCCGAGCCACTTAGTTATCACTTTTGCCTTACCTTTCTTGACACCAGGCCATCTTCCAAAAGTCTTGGCCTCACTGTGCGTGCTGATGCGCTCACACCTGCCTGCTGCCATTCCTGAGCAAGCTCTGCACTGGTGGCACTCCGATCCCGCAGCTGAATCCTCTTTAGGAGACGATCCTGGCACTTGCTGGACTTTCTTGGACGCCCTGAAGCCTTCTTTACAAGAATTGAACCTCTTTCCTTGAAGTTGCTGATGATCCTATAAATTGTTGATTTAGCAATCTTAGTAGCCACAATATCCTTGCCTGTGAAGCCGTTTTGATGCAACGCAATGATGGCTGCACGTGTTTCTTTGCAGGTCACCATGGTTAACAATGGAAGAACAATGATTTCAAGCATCACCCTCCTTTTAACATGTCAAGTCTGCCATTCTAACCCAATCAGCCTGACATAATGATCTCCAGCCTTGTGCTCATCAACATTCTCACCTGAGTTAACAAGACGATTACTGAAATGATCTCAGCAGGTCCTTTAATGACAGCAATGAAATGCAGTGGAAAGCTTTTTTTGGGATTAAGTTAATTTTCATGGCAAAGAAGGACTCTTCATAACATTCTGGAGTATATGCAAATTGCTATTATAAAAACTTAAGCAGCAACTTTTCCAATTTCCAATATTTATGTAATTCTCAAAATATATATATTAAAATGACTGGCTGATTGCAATTATTCTTAGTATATAATCCCCTTCACGCTTAAAAATAGTCTTGAATATCAGAGCTTTTTCCGAGCTCCTTAAATATTAGACATCTGGATACCCCTGACAGATGTGTGTAGCTCCAGGCCAAACCCACATATTCCTCTCAAGTAATTCAGTAATTCCAACATCCACATGAGTCTTCTCTCTGCACGCCTGGAGAGCCCATAACCATCTTCTGCGTCACTGGGAGCACTGAGGTCACCCTAAAGGAGCTCTTAAACTGCCTACCAGTTGTTATGGGATGAATAAGAAAACAAAAGCTCAGTCATTCATGTGAGCTATGCTGTCAAGATTTTTACCTTATGAGAGACAAGATTTTGATTTAAAAAAAAAAAAAAAAAGCTTTATTCTAAAGATGGCCTACTCGGTAATTTCTCTTTTTGAAACTTTATTCATTTATTTATTTTTATTGGTTGCCATCAGAAAAGTATCCTTGAGTCACATTTTATATCAGTATGGCAAAGTTATATTAATTTTATGCATTAATTAAAGCTGTTTTTAAGTTCTGGTTTGTATCATCCAATCACTTTATACATTTCCTGAGGAGGAGAAAATGAGGTAAGCTTGTAACGTGTTGTGAGACATCCATAATGTAGAACTTACCCACTTGTTCACTTTCTTGTATTCCTCATTTGTGGAAAATGAGATTAGTGGTTTGGTACATGGTTATAACATTCTCTATGTGTTCATTGCTATGTAGATGACTTCAAAAATGTGAAAAAAAAGAAAAAACTTTTAAATCAAATTTCTATAAAGTATTTATATATTATGGTTTACTGTGTGCCAACTGCTATATGCGTTTGTTTGTTTTTTTCCCCAGAGAATTCCTGTTTTTCTGTTTGCACCAGTTTCAGTTTTCAGGCAGTTTTCTTCCTTATGTCTTCTAGCTGCTCATGGCCATCCAGCTGTTTGGAGCTAACCTGGATGACTACCTCCACCTACTGCTACCTCCCGTAGTTAAACTGTTTGATGCCCCCGATGTCCCCCTGCAGGCCCGCAAGTCAGTATGAAAATCTTCTGCGCTTTTTCAAGCTCCATAAGACATTATGTTGCTGAAATACATGGTATCATATGTGGACAACAGTTCTTTACTTAATACGCTAAACTACCTATAAAAGAGTCAACATTATTGCTGTGGAATATCATGTTTGCAAGTAAAACAGAATATATTAATTTAGAGAATGTAGGGTGACTAGGATTGATTTAAATTGTTAGGGAATTGATTGCATGGTTCAAACAAACAAACAAACAAACAAAAATCCAAGCTGGTGGTTCCAGATTGGAGCCACACCTGTTTCCATTTTTCTGAAGTAAAGCCTAAATGGTTATTTTTCTGCTCTTGTACATTAGCAGCTGAGAAAGTAAATTTGTTTCAGAGATTTCTTTCCCTTTGGAATAATGTGCACTGATAAACAATGAGATCAAAAACGTACATTGAAGTAAATGGGTTTAATTTTGATTTCATGTTGGCTTGAATAGTGAGAATGTCATTTGAGGTATTGAGAGTGTTTTTGCAGCCTGTAAGGATGGATGGATGCGAATCAGGTAACCCCAGAGTCTAGGAATACAGGATCACATTAACACAGTGGTTTTGGCTAGCTTTTACTCTGCCATTACTCTCAGTGAAACGTTTTTTACAGACAAGAATCTGCATTTAATCACTATTGTTTTACTGACAAAGTGCTCGGCTGAGTTTAAGAATTTTCAAGAGAAAAGTAGACACAGATTGTATTTTATTAATGTCCTTGATTTTGTTGGCTGTACCACAGTGCGGGTTTGTTGCTAGGGCGTTCTATATCTTTATATTTGGAAACTCATTTTTAAAACCTCAAACAATTAACTGGATTGTGTCTCCTTTACTGATACAAATATATTTTAAAAGCTACTAAGATGCCAATGCCATTATAGAGAGCAGGATGGCCAAATGATAATATATATGTAATATAATTTCAATCAAATGAAATATATTTGCTGCAATAAAATATGAATGAAAAAAATGTACAAGACATTTTTGTCATTGTACTTTATTTTATTTATTTTTTTCATAAAAAAGGGATTACTATGAACAAGGTTGTCAATTTTGAAATCAATGCTTAAGAAAGCATGTTTTCTGCTACCAATATTTGACTGATATATCAGTCTATCATTAGTTGTTTTACAATTTATTTACAAAATGTGACTAAATGCAATACAATAAATGTTTTTTATTTACATTTGGTTGTTTTAATTTTTGACGTTTAGGGTTGCTTTGGAGACTTTAGATCGCCTGACTGAGTCTTTAGACTTCACTGACTATGCCTCCAGAATAATTCACCCCATTGTACGGACTCTTGATGTTACTCCAGAGCTGCGGAACACCTCCATGGACACACTGTCCTCACTAGTCTTTCAGCTTGGCAAAAAGGTATGATTTCAATGCTTAGTTCAAATTTGGGGAGTGGATCTGTAATGCTGTCCTCACTGTTTGGAAATAAACTATTAAACATTTTTTGCCATATTTCTCATAGTTGCATGTTCTGAAGTAGCCTTGTTATTTCCTAGTGTCTCACTTGTGCACCAAGAGGTTTGCGATCAGAGAGAGAGGGATGAGGTCATTGCTTTAACCGTTTCTCGTAAAATGCTCTTAAAATTACCAGTCAACATGTGGCCACCATGAGCACCAGACACAAGTTCTGAATCCTTTGATCACTGCAGGCCACAACCCTCAGTTTCCTCTGTTAGAGGAACAACTCTTTATTTGTGTACTTACTAGATGCTGGGGTTTAGTCACATGTACACACATGTGCACTCATTCACTCCCAACTCTCAAAAGCATTTTTTTATACTTTATGTAATCAAAATGATTCCAGTATGCTTTTCTTCCTCTTCATGTGAGAAGTACTGCTACCACCACCAAGTTAAAGCTAAAATAAAAAGAAGTTACAATACAAATCTTTGTACGATCCTAGTGACTTAATTCACTACCCGGTTTGTTTTTTCTTTTTTAATTTTGTTACTGGCTGTTTACATGTGTTGAATAATTACTTTAAAAAAAATCATGAAGCACTGTTTACTCATTTGAGGAATACCTGAAGGCTTTTGTCAATACTTATACTAATATGTACCTTTTTAAATAAAGCAGTGTTTAATAGCATGGTAGTTTTTTGCTGTCATTTGACATCAAAATTAGTATGAAAAATATTTTGTCTGCATATTTCTTTTACAGTACCAGATCTTCATCCCTATGGTAAATAAAGTGATGTTGAAACATCGCATCAATCACCAGCGCTACGATGTGCTCATCTGTCGAATTGTCAAGGTCAGCATCCTACCCTCTCCAAGTCCGCAGACATAATGTTTCTCACACATTTCTACGTAAACTAGGTCTCTGATGACTATTCAGTCCTGTGTCTTGCTCTTTTCTGAAACAAACCGCCTCTTGTGTTCTGGTGTAGAAGCCTGCCTCCGTTTCCTGAATTTGGCCCCCTGTGTATACCACCACTCATTCTTTACAAGTGAACCCAGACTTCCTGTTCTAGCACATGGCCTCTTGGAATCCATGTCTAATCTGGTCTTTGTCTTTGACATGCATGATCTTTTCTACTGACAAAGAATTACCAACACATAATGCTGGTGTAAATGAAAGGTTCTTGCCCCTCTTTCAAGAAGTTTTTTTATGTGAGGAATAATTGAAAGGCCATTAAATTTCTAGAAAATAATATACACCTGAGGTGGAGATGTCTTCGATGTGCATTATTTTCAATAATTCAACAGCCCAGAGTCATTTATTCAACTTATACTATGGCAACCACACTCTACAAAACGTTGTTCAGATTGATATTTATTTGTTTTTATTGGGTTTTGATTCTTTTGCTGCTGGCTGAAAGGACTTTTTGAAATGACGGAAATAATTTGGTTAAGTGAAATGGAACTGTAATATAGGCCTGCCTTGAACTACTTTAGCAATAATGGAAATAAAATAAAATAATGGAATGTTCATCAACCAATCAGAGTCAAGCATTCAACAGCCTTATGTAATTACAAATATATTTCTGCTTCCTTTTGCCAAAAAAACCTAAATAGTTGCTGTCCTGTTATTTTTTTTAAAAGCTTGAAGGCACAAATTTGATATTAGAGATGCTGATTTGATTCTTTTAATGTTTCAAATGTT
>CM074315.1:7862530-7897530 GCA_037194245.1 Opsariichthys bidens | reverse complement strand
TTCCAAATGCCTTTTGATGGTCTAGGAAACTGTACTCACTGACACCTTGGCTTTCTTTGCAATTTCTCTAAAGGAAAGACCTACACTTTTAAGGGTTATAATGGTCTGTCTGTCTTCCTTTGTTAACTGCCTTTTTCTCGCCATTATGAGAGCTTAATGCTTAAGAGGGTGTAGTAGCACAGTCTGTTCCAACACTGCTTTTATACAGACAGAGGGTTTGTAAGTAATCAACAAAAGTTGGGACACCTGTAGGAATTGTTAGCATCAACTTTCAAGGCTTAATTTACTTCCATTGCTGCAGAACAGCTGTAAGTTGTTAACCCATTACTTGTTCCCTGAAAAAGGCCTTTTTGTATAACCTTTCTGAAATGTACATTATTTTTCAGTTTTTGGTAACCTAAACGTTTTTTTTTTTACCTCTTGCAGTTTACTGTTTACAGTTTATATATATATAAAATGTATGTGTGTGTAATTTGTTGTAACTTGCTATTATTTATTAAACCAAAAACTTGGTCATAATAATCTTTTACCTATTTCTAAGCATCAAGAACAGTAAAACTTAAACTCGCTAGGGCCAACATAGCATGTACAATGTTATCACAATAAAATATTACTACTAATAAAAATGATAGACGATGAATAACGAAGCTCCAAAAAGTTTTTAATCAACAAATGTACATTTCAAACATTTTTACTCGTGACAAATAATAAACTGGAGACAAAATCGGGACTCCGAACTCTGATCACTGGAAGCAGTGTTTTGAAAACCTTACAGAGCTGTCCATGGCGCTATTATCTGGACAGTACTACTAACCAGTGCAAATACTAATTCATGTAGCATTTTTAAACTGACATGTTTTATTTTTTTATATTTAAATATTTTCATTTATTAATTAAAGAAATTTGTGCTGATCACAACAACCTGCTTAATTGCTTAAACATTTACATTTAATTTGCTTAAATTTGATGCTAAATGCTTACATTTATTTTCAGTTCTACATTTGTATTTAATTTCAGCACTGTCATAATGAATTTGTTTAACTACAATGTTTCAAATTGAATTCATTTGCTACCCCGCGGCAGATTAATACTTGAGAGAATGAACTGACACTTTCAAAGTATGTGATTATAGCGCCACTTAGCAATAAAATGGAGCAAATACATGTCCCCAATTTTGCCGCCACTGGAGTGGTTGAAGGTATTATTTTGGTTGACTACCATCTGTAGATACTGAAGCAGACTAGTCTATTAATATCAGTAATTACTTTCCCAGTAAAATCAGCTTCGGAAATCTCTACTGTTGGAAATCAGAGTGTAATATCTAGTGTATAATGTCCTCATCCACTAAATTTTTTATTTTTTAAACATAATCGTATTGTGTGTGGTGTATTGGTTAAATGAGCTCTCATTTATCGCATCTTGAAATGAGATTGTATCGCGTTGTCTTTCAGAAAATAAATTCGACTTGTTCCTAACTTTGTAAAGTACACTAGGAGTAAAAGGGTCCCCTTAAAGTCATGCGCAGTATATTCCCTGAACTCCTTTTTTTTTTTTTTTTTTTTTTTTGATTTGAACCATCGTTGCATCTGTCTTTAACAACACATTTAATCATTCGTTTCAGACAGAGATTGTTCATGTGTTTTTCGGGCCGCTCTGTTGAAGGGATTGTCTGTTCTCTGTGATTCATGAACACGTCATAATTATTTACATGTGTTGCCTCATTGGTTTTTCCACTGTCTTCTCCACCATCACCTTCATTATTTAGTTTTCTGTTGCTTACATATGAAACATTCACCTATGAGTGGACTCAAGTGACTTGGCTTTTTACTTCATTTTTTATATAAAACACACAAAGGTGCCTAAATGTTCATTTTGTTGATATAAACATTTTTATGTATTAAGCAATAATACATATAAATGTACTGTTCAAAAGTTTTAAATTGGTAAGATTTTTTAAAATGTTTTTAAAATGTCTTATCACCAAGGCTGCATTTATAAAGTACAGCAAAAACAACAACAAAAAACAGTATTATTGTGTGTGTGTGTGTGTATGTGTGTATATATATATATATATATATATATATATATATCTCACTCTTTGTTATATTTTAGCCATTTTTATAAAAGATAAACTGAAATATCACATGGTCCTAAGTATTCAGACCCTTTGCTCAGTATTTAGTAGAAGCACCTTTTTGATTTAATACAGCCATAAGTATTTTTGTAAAGATGCAACAAAATATAATATAAAATATAATTTTACGTGGTCGCATTTGTGCGGGTGCATGATCATGTTATTCGCGCGTGTGTAACAGAACAACGTATCGGCAGCTCCTGCCGTCCGTAACTGTTTGTTTTTAAAATAAACAAAATTTTTGTACATCATGAATCCATTTTCCAAACTGTGTTTTTGTCTTATCCTGAATCACTACGGTATGCCTATAATGAGCGTTTATATTCTGACTATTTTAGGCCGGGCTCGGCTCCGCTGCGGAGTATCACAGTACCTGACACATGCAGTTCTATTTATTAACCGGTAGAGAGCGAACGTACACTCGCACTGCACAGTGATTCCAAGGAGTTCAAGGATGCTGGTGGAAAGGACGAGCCAGCATACAGACACAGCTAATGATGAGAGAACAGGTAGAAAGGCACCACTTCAACAGCAATGGCGTAGACCAGGGTTCCTCAGTAGGCGGCTGCGAGAGAATGTTTGGCCTGCGCTAATGTCAAATAGCCTGTCTCTGACGCGAAAATTCAAACGCAGCATCATTGCTTACGTTACGTAACGTCTGGTTCATTGAAAATGCTCGTGCTCGTGCAGTTAGTCTGTCAGTGACTCAAAAACTGACCAGGCAAAATCAAATGTGACTAGACGACTCAAATGAGTATTTATGCGATGAAATTGGTGTCTGTGGAGCATTTCAAATCGGTCACATACACTGTTCCAGAAAGCAATTGCTAATGTAGTAAGCTTTGACGCATCTAGATACTGAACTGAGCTCACATGGTTGTTTTGTCTTGTTTCTGCTGTGTACAGGCTTGGGGTGCAGCCAGAAAGGTCTCCAAAGATGACTGGCTGGAGTGGTTGAGACGTCTCAGCGTGGTCTTGCTAAAAGAATCCTCTTCACCTGCCCTGCGCTCCTGCTGGTCTCTGGCGCAGACATATATACCACTTGCTAGGTAAACCTTACCTCCTCTGTGTCTGTTTTTCTGTTTTTCATTTTCCATTTTCCATCATTTAGCAGACGCTTTTATCCAAAGCGACTTACAAGGGGAGCAGTTAGGGGTTAGGTGTCTTGCTCAAGGGCACTTTAGTCATGGTATCAAAGGTGGAGAGAGTGCTGTTCATTCACAATCCCCACTTTCAATTCCTGCCGGCGTGGGAATCGAACCTGCAACCTTCAGATTACAAGCCCGACTCCCTCACCACTAGGCCACGACTACCCAACACAGCTCTCACTTTCTGTAAAGAAACTCGTAATTTTTGTAGAATTTGTCTGTGATTGCCAACATTTTCATTAGCCTTAATTCTGGGAGTATTATCTTTTGGCAAGATCAGGAATGGGCCATCTTGCTAACATGTGAAATGACACACATCAAACATTTTTTAATGAAACGTACAGGGGCAGTTAAATCTGTAATCATACCTGCATTAACAACGTGTCAGCAGAGTGCCATTTCATTCACGTAGTAGCACAGTCATCTTTGCTAAATGTTATTTGGGCAATACCACATGAAAAACCTGCGTAGATTTTGTGGTCTGAATATGTACCAACTAGTGTATGGCCATAACCGTGCATAATCAACAAAGCCTGTGTGTATGTTGTGTCTTCTCTGTAGGGATCTTTTTAATGCTGCATTTTTATCGTGCTGGTCAGAGCTGAGTGAAGACCAGCAGGATGAACTGATACGCAGTATTGAGCTTGCTCTGACTTCTCAGGATATTGCTGAAGTCACACAGACACTGCTCAATCTTGCAGAATTCATGGAGCACAGCGATAAGGTCAGTAATGAAGTCTATAGTCTCTGGACATTTGACTACAGGCATAATGTCAGATCCATATTGTATGTTTCATCTAATAACTAAGAATAAAGGCTTTTAATAACATTGAAAATTAGGCAAAAATGCAGCATTTAGGTTTGGACACTTCTGTCCTGAAAAGAACATTCATTCATTTCATTCATTCAAAACATGAAATTTGAAACTAAATGCAAGATGTACTGATTTATTTTCCTGCTCTGTGTCTGTATCCCCTATACAGAGAGGTCATTCATGTTAATAAAAGCACGATTAAGCCTGAAAGCTGCGCACTTGGACAGTTACATTTTCTTTCCATATTTCGAATGATCTCATTGTGTTGAGTTCTGAATGAATGGTACATTTGTTCAGTTTTATTCCAGCACAACAAATACAGCTCACACCCTTCAGTGGTGACGTAGCAAATGGGCAGTAAAGTTTGAGAGCTGTGAAATGAAGGGTCATTTATTAAAAAAAGAAAATAAAAATCTGTTCATGCTCGTTTAATATGCTATTCCATTCAGTTCTTTTCTCCATATCTAAATTCTTTTCTGTATTATGTTAGGGCCCACTTCCTTTGAGAGATGACAATGGGATTGTTCTGCTGGGGGAGAGAGCAGCTAAATGTCGGGCCTATGCAAAGGCCCTGCACTACAAGGAACTTGAGTTTCAAAAAGGCCCTTCACCATTCATTTTAGAATCGCTAATCAGGTAGGAAACAAACTCTCTTGAAGTCTGGGGATAGTCTAGATGCCTAGATAGCTTCATTTCTTTTAGTTTGGTTCAAAAAACAAAACAATATGCTATTTTTGCTGTTGCTTTATTTCATATTAAAAAAAAATGTATGTGTGATGTATGTTCTGGCAGCTGATGTCATGTCAGTGGCAAGGGCGTGCACCTCTTGCGGTGTTTCACCTGAAAGTTGGTGCCAAATTTGAATGTTGTTTACGAAGAGAAATTTCTGCAAAATTCAACAAAAAAAACAGGGTTTGTACAGGGTTTTTAAAATTTTGGAAAACCATATCAGATGCTATAGATATTAAAACACGAACTCATTAAAGTGGTAATTTTAAACTTCCGACTGCCATAAAAGTGAGCAAATCAAATGTACGTAAACTGAAGCCCAGTCTAGCCCAATGGTAAGTCCGTCAGTGTTGACAAGTGTTCACAGTGTGGCACGGTCTCTTGTACTTTAGTGCTTAATTAGAATTTTATCTTAATTTTCAGTTTTTTTGGAGCTCATCCTAGCGTCACAGCAATGTGTGCGTAATAACACGGATCATTGTTTCCACCCATGCTTATTTTATACTGCAACATTAGAGTCCTATATCTGGTTTTACCCTTGCAATTGGACTTTCCCTCCCATGGAGCTGCCTTATGATGCCTCATAAGGGTCTACAATGACATGAGGGTAATCAAATGGTTAATGGTTCCTTTTTAACTTTTTTGCCATAAATTAATTTTTACACAAGTGACCGTGCCTGTCTGCGTATTGCTCTGGTACATTTTATTTTTTCTGTGCATGATGATGATGATCAAATTTACTTTTATTTAAGTGTTAATGTGTGCTCTTTGTTGAAGAAAATGTGTACATTTGCAAGCACATAATTTCAGCTTGGCTATTTCTCCAAGGGGTTCTTGAGTGGCAAACCCCTTAGCTGTAAAACTTTAAAGAAATATCTTTTTATAAAAAACTAGATTATATGCAGAGTTTAGATCAATATTTTATCAAGAATTCAATTAATGTATTCAATTTAAAAAAAAAAAAAAGTTAAGCTAAGGTTTCATGCCAGGTCTTATGACATGAAGAACGGCTTTGAGAAATGAAGCGTCAACTAGTAAGTTCTCCAATTTACTAAAAGGTCACGTAAGGCCATACAGTTCCAGGAAATGTAACCTCAGCTGGACCTCACAAAATGCCCAGAGATTCTGTACCAGTTAAAGTGATCATGTGGAATGTGCTCATGTTGACCCAGGTTTTGAGTATTTGTGCAAGGAAATAATGGATTTCTGTTTTTAGTTTAATAACTGTGGTTGTTTCTTGATGGATTTTTTTTACCCTTTACCTTTACTGGTTGCTCTTTATTAGCTTTTTGCATGTTATTTTTATTTATTTTTGTTTGCCTTTTGAAGGATTATGTGCGTAAAGTGCTTGCACTATTTTATTTATGTGAACTGATTTTGACAGTACTCGTAGTTGGCAGCATAATGTTTTGTGCATTTATTTTTTTCTTTCATCTTTTACACGCTAATTTTGACTAATGTTTTAGTTCATTTTACACCAATGCAGACACAATTTAGGTGAAGCAAAAATGTTTTTTTTTTTTTATAAATACTATTTATTAATCATCCAATATTTTACTTTTTACAGAGTTCATTTTACTCTACCAATAAACTTACCGTAATGTGTCTTGCAATTTTACAAAATTGAACATTGTGTGAATGGCTTACATCATCTTATTAGCCATCAGACTTAGTCTTACTGTACTCAATAATCATGTGCATAAAGTCATCTAAGAAGGGTAAAGAAAATAAAATATGTAAGAGATAAATACCTTGTATAAAAAATGCAATTTACAATCAAATATCGTTTATCACATATTCAGTCTTAAAACACTCTGTTTTGCAAATGCATTCGCCCTGAAATGTTTGCCCAGTTTAAGATGTAGAATATGTTGATCCAAAGTTTAGTGGTGAGCAGGAAAATATGTTTGGCTTTGGCAAGTCTTTAAGGTACAAAGCTCTGGGGCCGGATCTTCATTTCCACCCGTTTCAGTGAGTAGTTTGGTCCATGCCATCCATACCAAGAGATGCCATCTGAATTCTTAGTATGTGACCCATAGCGGTGAAACACACCATTAAGATTGGAATCAGTGCAGCAGTTGTACCAGTATCCACCTGTGAAATACAGCTAGGATTAAGTCATTGTATGCATTAGCACAGCAGAAAGGTGTCTGGTGGGTGTTACTTTTTACCTTGGCGAAGTTTTGCGCAGTTGTCCACACACTTGTCATTGTCTTTGTCCTTAGTGCTGAAGTTGGTGTTATTGTGGTAACGCAGAGAGTCGCCAGCATTCCCGCTGTAGTTGGCGATAAAAAGCTTGTAGCTGTTCATCTCATTGCTCAACGTGAAGAAGCCATATTCAGCATAACGCATCTGACCCTCCCAGTCCTAGCAGAATATTCAAAAAAAGTGCAGAATGTGTCATATAATGTCGTGCTTTAAGCATGGATTAATATTCCTAAAAAACGGATGAAGTGTTTCTTTGCATGATTCCGCATTAATTCTAATGTTGAGCTTGGTGCATACTTGCCTCCATCTCTATTCTCAGCACTGTTGGCTGTCTGGTCAGACGGAAGATCTGTTCGTTGCCGAGCCAGAAGTCACCACGGATTGTACCAAAACCATTCTTGTACTGCTTCCAGTCACGGTTGAAGCTTGTCAGACCAATCTTGCGCCTCTGAATGACAGTCCAGCCACCGCCATTATTTTCCATGTCACAATATACCTGAAGAAACAATCTGGCGATTAATGAGAAATCTTTTAAACTGAAGTTGCAGCTTGCAAGAAAACTAAGATTCAAACTTACATTTAGCTCCGGTGTTCCAAGGAATTCATCTTTTGGTAGTTTATACTCTCCAGAAATTTTGTAGTTTTTGTTGTATAGGGATGCACAATCATAGATTGCATCTAAGGGAGAGAGAATTCCTTGGTTTAGGGTCTCAAAAAAACCCCAAATGATTTAAACCTATGGGATCCATTCAAAACAACGGCTGACTTTAGGCTATGTGTGTCTATGAAACTAGCACATTCCTAACAAAGCTTCACTGTGTGCACGGCTGCTGCTAGGAAAAAGGAAACCCAGCATGACAAAAAACTAATTGGGTATTAAACTACAGCTTTGCAACTTGCTTAATTTATCATCTTTCTGGTTTGAAAGATTGATAGTCTAATTTTATTGAGAGAAAAATCCTCAGAGTAAGAAGCACAAATTACCTGCTGTGACTTGGCTACTGTTGTAAAGCCAGACATTCCTGCAGGATGACCTCTATTATTACCTACCAATTACCTCCAACTGCTACCCAGACGTCTCACAGCTCCTTTGGTATGACTATGTTAAAGTTTCTCCAAATGAAGTGTGTGTCTGAAGAATTCCATGGAAATGCATTAAAGCATTCTGTCCGGATGAAACTACAGAAACCTTTGTTTTTATTTTCCTCTCTGATTTGCTTGTCTCACATTACAGTACACTGCACTTTTCTGTAATCGTGATAATTTAGCTGTTATCCTTCATTCCAAAGAATTTGGAAATGGTTTCACTGGAAAGACTGAATTCATTCAGAGAATGAATTCAAAAATCACCCTCCGTTCCCCAACAGTGTGGAGATCAGAGAGTTGTGAATGGCTACCAATGTCATTTAAATTAAATGCTGGTCTAAATGAACAAATAGTACAACAGTCTTCTGCTAATACTTGCTTGATGGTTTATTTTTATGATGAATAATGTCTGGGAAACGAGCATGCAGGGTACCATACTTTTATAACTAGCCATATTTACATCAATCTTTCTTTAACATTGTAAAACTCGCAATCTAACTAGGTGGGCTACATTATCCAGTGACTTTAGAGGACAATCACTGACGCTCTGAGGTATGTCAACAGCCAGCATATGTGACCTGTGACCCTGCAGAGAGTAGAATAACACATGGTGTGCGCTTGGAAAAAAAGCTTTCGAGCAAATGTTGAGTTATCGGTGTCGAGGCTCACCTGAAGTGCTTTGCTGTGGGGCAGATTGGGCTGCCTGCAGCTGCATGATTTCAATCTTATTGTAGATTTCTGAATACTTGCTCTCGGCCTCTGTGACACGGGCCTCTTGCTGCTGGTTAAGCTTTTCTAGCTCCATCATCTGCCGCATGATCTTCATAAGATCAGACTCCTGCTTCTTGTTGATTTCCTCCAACATGCTGCTCAGATTGGCTACCTGGACCTTCAAGGAGCGCACCTCATCACAGCATTGTGCTGGTTTTGCCTGTTTGGGTGTTGCCAAGTTCTTCTTGAGGCCACTCTGAGCCATTGCGAGACCCAGGACTAGAAGTAAAAAAGCCAATGCTGTAGCCATCATCTTCATGCTTTTCGTTATTCTTTTGTGTGGAGAAAATTTGAGTAAGAAAAAAGTTTGAAAGTTTGATCGATCCTGGCTGTGTTGCTCTGTCGAATGTTTGTCAGATGACAGTGGAACAAGAACTCTTCAGAATGAACTCTTCAGGCAGGTCTCTCTTCTCTGCTGTTTAGAATCGGATCTCTGCTCATACAGAGGGTCTGCAGCCGATGCAGCTTAAATATTTTTTCACGTGTGCTCTGCCCTCCCCTTTTGCTCAGGCCCAGTCAGTGACACCCCCCCCACCACCACCACCACCTTCCACCACTCAGCCCTCCTCACCTTCTCCCCCTTACAAAAAATTTTCCTCCTTTTTTTTCTGGTCCCACCCGTCAAAACGTGTGCAATGTACCTCACAAAATTTCCATTCCCCACAAGCGGAATTTGTTTGTAAACAGAAGATTGCATGAAGACTTTGTTTTGTAAAGGTCATTCACTGTCTTATACTCTGATCTTTTCTTCATCTCAATCTAAATTCTAAATCAATTTGCAGTATTCTTGATCAAATTAAAAGCACTCTTCCAGTATATTAATAACTTTGGGTAGCTCCAGAACAAAGATATGAGCTAATGATGTCGGTGCAAGCCCACAGCATTACACAAAGACTCTGCATTTGGAAATATCCTTGAGTTTTTGTTTAGACCAATGTAACTGATCTTGCACACAGAGTATTATACCTGTTTAATGATTACCTGCCATTGTCCCTTTGCAATCTAAAATCTCAAAGTCATCCTCCCAGACAGATTTTGTTTTCTAACGTTGATGTACTTATTACCTGAAATAGCTTCTCGTATATGATATACCTCCTTTATTGACGTTTCCATCCCGGATTAGTTTGGAGAGTTAGCATAGAATGGATTCTTTTAATAAAGTTTTGCATGCAGCCAAATATTTGAAGACTGCATGCTAAATGAATGTATTATTAATGTTAATAATTAACATTTCATTTAAACCGTTAAAAAATATGCTATTACAGACAAAATTTTGAATCCCATACCAAGTTTTACCGGTTTTGGTACTGACTACTGAAATTTTGGTATCGTGACAACACTGATCACATGTGTGTTCCCTCAAAACAGATGTCATGTATCTGATTAAAAAAAAAAAAAAAACACAACAACAAAAAAAACACTTATAGATAAGACATGCTCTTGTAGCAGTAATGATACTCTTGAGAGGGTGTTAAGGAGCTGTTTACGATGTCAACTGCTATGTGAGTCTGCAATAGTCTGGTGAAAGTATGGAAAAGAGGCAAGTGGCAAAAAAACATCTTAGACATGGTCATTGCATGCCATTTTTTTTTTTTTTCCCCCAGCTGTTTTTTTATTTATTATTGTGCTGCTTTGCCCCTTTTCACCTGTCTCATAGCAAGCTAGAAAATGTATTCTGGAATGTGCTCCCCAACTCAAAGGTACTATTAGCACAGCTGAAGTCAATGAGGATGTTGTCTGATTGCCATAGGCCACAACCAGGCATCCAGATGTTTTCCCAGCAGCTTTGGTGAGCTTCAGACTGTTGTGAAACCCAAAATGTCTGCTAATTAATATTTTTTAGTACTGCTGAAATGTACTCGGGTTAAAGAGCTAAATTTTCTCAAAGTCTCAAAGCTATCTGGCTGTCGGCCTCTGAAGCTGTCAGGAAAGTTTGTTGCACACTGTGGAATTTTTCCCACGACTTGGTCATTTGAGACAAATTTTGAAAATCATAAAAGCAGTGTGAAAACTGCAGTGCGACTCCTACGACGACCATCAAATTGACTTGTTTTTCAAGACAAGCTATGATCCCCTGTGAGAAAATTCATAATCAAATTACCACTGACAGGAATAAGACAAAATAAGTAGCATTTTAAAGCTTAGAAACTCAGCTTTTTAATCCATCCATTTTGTTCAACTCTTAACAAATGCCGAGTCATCACTCTAAAACGGAGTGTACTGCCTGCAGGCGCCACCTAGCTACAAAAAAAAAATGATAATCCTATTTTTCAAAACTGCAATGATCATCACAAAATAGGTGTCATTTGAAAGTTTAGAGTCTGAAATTTGCAATTAATGTTGCTCCTTTGATTAACTCTTAAGTACTGCTGAGTTATTTGCTGAAAAATGTGTACTATGTGCTCCAATGTGTCAAAAGCAGCATATAGCTCAGATAATCTTCTGTTATGTCATTTGAAAGGTCTGACGGAGTAGAATACAAGCATAATTGTTTTGGGGTTTAACTTGAGCGAGTTTTTTTACGTGAAGGTCCACAAGACCCATGTGTAAATAATGAGCCGATGCAGCATTTGTCACGTTTTTGCTCGTAACTTCATGAAACCATGCTTCAATTGTGGAAAATGGACACATTTATTTACAGCAAATTCTCACGATTGAAATGAGTCTAACATCATAATCCAATAAGTCGATCATGAGACATTGCAATTACGACATAAAACCCCACAGGCGCAGAGATGCTAACTAAAATGTTGCCATCACGTGGAAGTTCCGCTTATAAATTCATGAAACATGCATAGATTGTAGAAAATGACACATCATTACTTGCTCTCGATTGAAATTAGTCCAAAGACAACATAATCCCATGCGTCCATCACAAGTTACTTTCCTAGAGGTATTGCATGTCAAATGAGAGAGATATGTAAAATTTCTTTTATTATTTCTTTTATCAGCAGTTTCTCACCAAGAGAATGTCCAAATTGAATACTTTTTATTTAAAGTTTTCTTTCAAACAATGCCAACCTTTTGACTCTCCTTGCTAAAGATTTTCACTTATGAGTCATTATTTTTGTGCATGTCACACAGAAAGCAAAAAACAAACCTTTGTTCTAAATGCTGTAACTTTCGATTTCTTTATGCGATCACCACAAAATTTGATCCAGATACAGCTCACATATAGAGGAATATCACCAAAAAAAGATTGATCCCCCACCTTATTTCCTTCATAAGATATTGCGGTTTCTCAGCAAATTCCAAATTAATTTTTTTATTATACTTCAGGGGTTAATGTGTCTTGACTGTCGTACAGTCTGACAGAAATGACAGCTGAGATCCCACAGTGTGACACGAGGATCATGTTCGTACAGTCTGACAAGCAATGATCGTTAAGGACTATTATAAATCGCACAGTGTGCACCCGGTTTGACTTATCAACTTCCCCCTCAGAAAAAAACAGATCCTGTAACTGTTCACATCACCATTCACAGTGAAACAGATGGTACTAGAGATTCTCTCGATCCCTCACATTTATTACCAAATGAATGACATAAACACTGTGGAGGCGTTGACGTCATATCGCCTGTTGCTGTGTCTTATTTATTTCCAAACATCATGCAACGATTTATTTTCAGTCGGTACATCTGTGAGTATTTTCCAATGAAATGAATCAAGATTATTATCTTCACATCCACAGCCAGACATGTGCATGCTGACCTTCAGCATTTCACTGTCATGTATGTTTGTATGCTGACCCTAGGGGTGAGGCTTGTGCCAAGTCTCAAATGTCCATATTTTGTGTTGAAACCACATTGTAGTTGATGCAACTTTTTTTTTCTGTGTAATTTTTTTGGTTACTTCTTTTCTTTTTTTCTCCCCCTCTGTTTTTCAGTACACCACAATAAACTTAAAGATACTGTTTATGCCTACTGATCAAATACATTGTGTGTGATCCAGTCACAGGTAGTTAGTTGAGACATATCACTGTTGATTTCTTACATTTTCTAATTTTCCACTTCAGTTTGAGGAACTTAGTTTGTTTTGTTGAACTACTTTTGCTCCTACTCTTGCCTATGTACTCTCTAACAGAATAACTATGGGAGGTGCTACAGCCTCAAACATGTGATGCACAAATCAAGTGTTATGGAGCATTTACTCAACAGAAGAATATCCCAGTATCTTATCAGGAGGTGATGCCACATTACATTTTGTTGCATGAACTTTCTAGATTTATGTGGAGGTTAACTGGGACATGCTTTGACTGTCAAAGCCAGTTTCAAACAACACAAACAACATCCTGTAAGAATTTTAAATACTTAAACTTTTGTGTATTGTATTGTGAGCTAACAAAACAGTGCATAATGTGTCTGTGTGTTTTATTGCTTTCAAGTAAAATGTACTTAATGTATGTAAAATGTATATGTTTGCTGTAATATACACAATCCTTTGCATTAATGTGAGCAGGCATATTAATATTATTATGAACTAACTATAATACAGCTAACATAATATTATGTAACTCTATCACTTCTTCCAGTGGGGTTTGTGGTCAGACCACAAGGAGTACCTTGTGTTAGAAGTAGCACGTCAGAAAAATGCCACTGGGCTCGAAGTAATCAAATGGAAACTATTGTCTAAGCTGCATGTCAAACCTTTCATGAAAATTACCAGAGGAATGAAAGGGATTGGCAAGAAGTTTTGGGTCCACCCTACTTCAATTATATAACGTTAACTGACCTTGCAGTGTTGTCTGAACTGAATTGGGAATGAATAGCTTCGTCTTTAATCACATTCCATGAGGGAGGAAACAGAAAACATTCAAACATCTGGACGTTAAACATCTGGATTGTTTTTATTCATTGCACTCTAGGTTAACTCTTATATACTTTTTTTCTATCGCTGAAAGCTTAGATTCTCAGAACATCATCATAACTAGATTTTACCCAGAATTTCATCATATCAAAGCCAAAGGTGAATGCAGCTGTGCTCTATCATTGTGTAGTTTTGTATAGTTTTCTTAATTAATTGTAACCGTTAATGTCAGTAGTCTTGCTCGTAATGTAGCCCAAATCATGGGCAGCCACTGCTACTGATGAACATATCAAATACTGTAAACTTAAGTGGTTTAGTGCAGATGTAGCAGCTCTGGTTCTGGTGCAGACATAGACATGAAGATTGACTGCATTGTCTTTAACTGTTCATATGAAGCTATAGAATAGCTTTTTAAAAATTTTTTATTTGATCAAGCTCTAAACTGAGGTTTTGTTGTGTTCAAGCCTGAAAATGTTCTGAACTTATTTGTGGTACCTTACCTTACCTGTGGTTCAGTTGATTAGAAAGCCACACACCTGTCTATAAGGTCTAACAGCTGAAATGCATATCAGAGCAAAAACCAAGCCATAATGTCAAATGAACTGTCTGCAGAGTTCAGAGATAGACTTAGTTTGTTCCAAAGATGTTTGGAATATATATTAGGGGGATTCACTATTTTAGGGGGATATCTGTGTGTGCAGGTGACTATTACTGTGCATAATTATTAGGCACCTTAACAAATTTATACCCATTTCAATTATTTATTTTTACCAGTGAAACCAATATAACATCTCAACATTCACAAATATACATTTCTGACATTCAAAAACCAAACAAAAACAAATCAGTGACCAATATAGCCACCTTTCTTTGCAAGGACACTCAAAAGCCTGCCATCCATGGATTCTGTCAGTGTTTTGATCTGTTCACCATCAACATTGCGTGCAGCAGCAACCACAGCCTCCCAGACACTGTTCAGAGAGGTGTACTGTTTTCCCTCCTTGTAAATCGCACATTTGATGATGGACCACAGGTTCTCAATGGGGTTCAGATCAGGTGAACAAGGAGGCCATATCATTAGATTTTCTTCTTTTATACCCTTTCTTGCCAGCCACGCTGTGGAGTACTTGGACGCGTGTGATGGAGCATTGTCCTGCATGAAAATCATGTTTTTCTTGAAGGATGTAGACTTCTTCCTGTACCACTGCTTGAAGAAGGTGTCTTCCAGAAACTGGCAGTAGGACTGGGAGTTGAGCTTGACTCCATCCTCAACCCGAAAAGGCCCCACAAGCTCATCTTTGATGATACCAGCCCAAACCAGTACTCCACCTCCACCTTGCTGGCGTCTGAGTCGGACTGGAGCTCTCTGCTCTTTACCAATCCAGCCACGGGCCCATCCATCTGGCCCATCAAGACTCACTCTCATTTCATCAGTCCATAAAACCTTAGAAAAATCAGTCTTGAGATATTTCTTGGCCCAGTCTTGACGTTTCAGCTTGTGTGTCTTGTTCAGTGGTGGTCGACTTTCTGCCTTTCTTACCTTGGCCATGTCTCTGAGTATTGCACACCTTGTGCTTTTGGGCACTCCAGTGATGTTGCACCTCTGAAATATGGCCAAACTGGTGGCAAGTGGCATCTTGGCAGCTGCACGCTTGACTTTTCTCAGTTCACGGGCAGTTATTTTGCGCCTTGGTTTTTCCACACGCTTCTTGCGACCCTGTTGACTATTTTGAATGAAACACTTGATTGTTCGATGATCACGCTTCAGAAGCTTGGCTATTTTAAGACTTCTGCATCCCTCTGCAATATATCTCACTATTTTTGACTTTTCTGAGCCTGTCAAGTCCTTCTTTTGACCCATTTTGCCAAAGGAAAGGAAGTTGCCTAATAATTATGCACACCTGATATAGGGTGTTGATGTCATTAGACCACACCCCTTCTCATTACAGAGATGCACATCACCTAATATGCTTAATTGGTAGTAGGCTTTCCAGCCTATACAGCTTGGAGTAAGACAACATGCATAACGAGGATGATGTGGTCAAAATACTCATTTGCCTAATAATTCTGCACTCCCTGTATGTGTGTATATATATATGTGTGTATATATACATGTGTATATGTGTCTATATATACATATGTATATGTATGTATGTATATACTTTATATATATGTGTGATATATATGTATATGTATATATACTGTATGTATGTATGTATGTATATATATGTATATATATATATATATATATGTATGTATGTATGTATGTATGTATGGCTCTGGAAGAAATTAAGAGACCACTGCAATTTTTTCTTAAATAAAAATAGAGATACTAAAATAGAGATGCTACAAGTATGGAAGCCATTCCATTCCAGTGTCTGTTGAATTCCAACACAGGCACATCTCATTCTACAGAATGAGATGCTGATTAGGTGATCATCTGAACCAAATCTCGGGTTGTGATCAAGAGGAAGATGGATGGCCACAAGCCATCAAACAAATCCGAGCTGTGTGAATTTTTGCACCAGGAGTGGCATGAAGTCACCCAACATCATTGTGAAAGACTGGTAGAGAGCATGCCAAGACGCATGAAAGCTGTGACTGAAAATCAGGGTTATTCCACCAAATATTGATTTCTGAACTCTTCCTAAGTTAAAACATTAGTATTGTGTTGTTTAAAAATAAATATGAACTTATTTTCTTTCCATTATTCGAGGTCTGACAATACTGCATATTTTTTTTTTATTTTGACCAGTTGTTGCTTTTCGGCAAATAAATGCTCTAAATTACAATATTTTTATTTGGAATTTGGGAAAAATGTTGTCAGTAGTTTATAGAATAAAACAAAAATGTTAATTTTACCCAAACAGATACCTATAAATGGTAAACCCAGAGAAACGGATAATTTTGCAGTGGTCTCTTAATTTTTTCCAGAGCTGTATGTGTGTATACAGTTGTGTTCAAAATTATTCAACCCCCCAATGCTGTAAATGGTTTTAGAGAATTTAGAGTACATTTGTAATTGAATTCAGAATGAAATCCTACAAGGACTTCTTAAAGAAGCATATGCAACTAAAATGACATCAATTGGTTTTGTAATACAGTAGTAAATGTTTCTTTTGTGAATTCTTCATTGACACAATTATTCAACCCCTTAAAGACTACCACTCTGAAGAACAGAGGTCCATTGAAGTGTTTTCAATCAGGTATTGAAAGCACCTGTGGATGTCAGGGAGCAGCAATAAAGCCTAATAAGCACCAATTAGGCAGCTTTAAAATGACTGTGATACTCAGCTCCTTCTAGACATTTACTGGTGTGGTTACAAACATGGTGAAGTCAAGAGAATGGTCCAGGAAGACAAGAGAAGAGGTGATTACTCTTCACAGGAAGGGCAATGGCTATAAGAAGATTGCAAAGATGTTAAACATACCAAGAGACACCATAGGAAGCATCATTCGCAAATTCAAGGCAAAGGGCACTGAAACGCTACCTGGTCGTGGCAGAAAGAAGATGCTGACTTCGACTGCTGTGCGCTACCTGAAGCGTAGAGTGGAGAAAAGTCCCCGTGTGACTGCTGAGGAACTGAGAAAAGATTTGTCAGATGTAGGTACTGAAGTTTCTGCTCAGACAATACGGCGCACCCTGCGTAATGAAGGCCTCCATGCCAGAACTCCCAGGCGCACCCCCTTGCTGTCTCCAAAGAATAAGAAGAGTCGACTGCAGTATGCCAAAAGTCATGTGGACAAACCACAGAAGTTTTGGGATAGTGTTCTGTGGACTTATGAAACAAAATTAGAACTGTTTGGGCCCATGGATCAACGCTATGTTTGGAGGAGGAAGAACAAGGCCTATGAAGAAAAGAACACCTTGCCTACTGTGAAGCATGGCGGGGGGTCAATCATGCTTTGGGGCTGTTTTGCTTCTGCAGGTACTGGGAAGCTTCAGCGTGTGCAAGGTACCATGAATTCTCTTCAGTACCAGGAGATATTGGAGGACAATGTGATGCAGTCCGTCACAAACCTGAGGCTTGGGAGACGTTGGACCTTTCAACAGGACAATGATCCCAAGCATACCTCCAAGTCCACTAGAGCATGGTTGCAGATTAAAGGCTGGAACATTTTGAAATGGCCATCGCAGTCACCAGACTTAAATCCGATTGAGAACCTCTGGTGGGACTTAAAGAAAGCAGTTGCAGTGCGCAAGCCTAAGAATGTGACTGAACTGGAGGCTTTTGCCCATGATGAATGGGCGAAGATACCCGTAGCTCGCTGCAAGACACTTGTGTCAAGCTATGCTTCACGTTTAAAAGCTGTTATAACTGTAAAAGGATGTTGTACTAAGTATTAAGATTGAATGTCACTTGGGGGTTGAATAAAACTGATAATGATGTGAGCAGAGAAAAGACATTTGTGGTTATTTCATTATAAATGTTATGTTATATTTGTCTGACCTACACGTGCCTCTTTGATTTAATTGTAAGCAGGATGACTGAATGATCAAAATCAATGTCAAACCGGCCAAAACAATCAATTTCAGTGGGGGTTGAATAATTTTGAACACAACTGTATATATGTGTGTATATATATATAAATATATATATATATGTGTATATGTATGTGTGTGTGTATGTGTATATACATGTATATATATATATGTATATATGTGTATGTATATGTCTGTAGTGCTGCAACAACGCGTCGACGGCATCGATTACGTCGACGCGTCACACTGTTTACATTCATCTGGCGTAATGGCGGCTTCTGCTCCTGTGAATGGAGAATATTCAATCCACATTCAATCACAAAAACCCAGACCACGATTATCAAAAGTTTGGGAATACTTTAAACCGAGACCAAATAAAACGGTCCTTTGTTCCCTTTGCAGAACCGAAATGGCGTACCACCTATGGAATTGAATCTCTGCCAAATAGTTGCGCGCGTGAACTGAGTTGAGGAGAAAATCTTCGTCTCACAAATAAGAAAATATTTCGAGCGAACGAAAATCAGTTTTGCATTTCAAAGAAGTTTATTTGGATGTGCGCGGACGTTCTCTTTCGCACGTGCGAGGTTTGAGTCGCTCGCGCTCCTGATTCCCGCCCCGCGCGCTTGCCAAGACTCCCTGCATTACAGACAGAGCAAGAGGAAAAACACACGGTTCAGGAGACGTTTGTTCAGTGGCTTGAACACTATCAAAGTTCCTTTAAGACTGTATAGAAAGTCTTTGACACTCTTCATTTTAAAGTTCAAATGTCTTCCACTGAACGAACACACATAATGACTTATTTTTAATCAAAATCAAATCGTATTGTAACATAATGGCGTGTCCCAGTGTTTCTACACCTCAATCAACTGCTAAATTAGTTCTAACTTATTATGTAAAAAAAAAAATCACTAGATTAATAAAAAAGGTAATAAAAATAATCGTTAGATTAGTCGACTAATCGAAAAAATAATCGTTAGATTAGTCGACAGAAAAAATAATCGTTAGTTGCAGCTCTATATGTCTGTGTATATATGTGTATATATAACTAAAACGTCTGGACATTCAATACTCGATTAGTTAGAGACAGAACACAATTAACTGTTCAGGGCAGTTTGTGATTTTAAAAAAAAGAAGGAAAAAAACTGCTTAAAATGAGAAAGTTAGTTTAGAGAAAACTTGCACAAAAATCAGTCTGTGGCACTGCTCGGGTGTTATGAGAGCCCATGTTGCTCTGGTAGTGGCCTTCAGCTCTTCTGCATTGTTGGAGCTGGCATATCGCATGTTCCTCTTCACAATACCCCATAGATTTTCTATGAGGTTAAGGTCAGGCGAGTTTGCTGGCCAATTAAGAACAAGGATACCATGGACCTTAAACCAGCAACAGGAAGCATGAAGTGCTCTTAAACTTCCTGGTATATGCCTGCGTTGACCTTGGACCTCAGAAAACACAGTGGACCAACACCAGCAGATGACATGACACCCCAAACCATCACTGACTGTGGAAACTTTACACTGGACCTCAAGCAACGTGGATTGTTTGCCTCTCCTCTCTTCCTCCAGACTCTGGGACCCTGCAAAATTTACTTTCATCAGATATCATAACTATGGACCACTCAGCAGCAGTCCAGTCGTTTTTGTCTTTAGCCCAGGAGAGACACTTCTGATGCTGTCTGTTGTTCAAGAGTCTCTTGACACAAGGAATGCGACAGCTGAAACTCATGTCTTACGTACGTCTGTGCGTAGTGGTTCTTGAAGCACTGACTCCAGCTGCAGTCCACTCTTTGTGATTCTCCCCCACATTTTTGAATGGGTTTTGTTTCACAATTTTTCTTCAGGGTGCAGTTGTCCCTATTGCTTGTACACTTTTTTTCTACCACATCTTTTCCTCTCTATTAATGTGCTTGAACACAGAGCTCTGTGAACTACCAACCTCTGACCTTTTGTGTCTCGTGCAAGGTGTAAATGGTCATCTTTTGGAGAACTGTCAAGTCAGCAGTCTTCCCCATGATTGTGTAGCTTACAGAACTAGACTGAGAGACCATTTGAGCAGGTGACCTTTGACCTTTGCAGGTGTTTGAGTTAATTTGCTGATTAGAGTGTGGCACCAGGTATCTTCAATATTGAACCTTTTCACAATATTCTTATTTTCTGAGATACTGAATTTGGGATTTTCCTCAGTTGACAGTTATAATCATCAAAATTAAAAGAAATAAACATTTGAAATATATTGGTCTGTGTGTAATAGGGGTGTGACGAGACTCCTATCCCACGAGACGAGACGAGACATGAGATCGGGTTCACGAGACGAGATTTTTATAGTATTTTTAAGAAATCCTCAATAATGAAACGTATGAAGGGAAAATAGTCTTTTATTCAACTGAAAATCATAAAATGCAAAAATGTTGGTGCATTTGGAAATCAACTTGTAATGCATGTCATTTTACTTCTATTTTAATGAATTATTTGCAGTAAAACAACATGCAAACACTGCTAAATGTTTTGCCACAAAATCAACCAATTGTTTTCTGCCCTGTATAATTTCACATGAGAAATCTCACTGAACTTCTTTCTACAGATTGAACATAAAATAAACAGTATAAATAAAAGAAAAATAAAAACATATCGCATATTCACATATCGCGCCTAAAAAAGCGTGTAAAGCGCGGCCGCGTCGCTTCCTCCTTTTGCAAGCGTTCGGGAGCTCGCGCTTCTGTAGCGTCTGTCGTTGCTATGCAACCATGAACTGCGCTCTCCACAACCATCGCTTGGTTCTTGTCACATGACAACACATTCTGAAATGTGAGATGTTTTCATCTCGCCGCGGCACAGGCGCGCCAGGATAAAAACGAGCGCGCCGCACCGCATGAAAATTAATTAAATGAAAATGCGCGCGATATGTGGACGGCCCCTAAGAGTCTGTACAACCTTGGCCGAGGTGTACGGCATAGTTTTCTTACAATGTTTACACATTGTTTGTGTCTTGTGTGTTATTCTTGCGCCAAAAACCAAAATGTTTCCACTCAAAGGATTTGAAAAGGCATCTTGAATAATAATTTCAACCTCACACTGATAGCACCACGAGACAACTTTTCACCTCGACGAGAAATCTCGTCACGTTTTAGTCTCGCGAGATCTCGTCACACCCCTAGTGTGTAATGAATGAATATAATATACAAGTTTAAATTTTTGAATGGAATTAGCGAAACAATTTAACTTTTTGATGATATTCTAATTATATGACTAGCACCTGTAGAAGTAGACAACACTATTTCTGGTTAAATCTCCAAATATTTCCATTTGTTTTAGAAAAAATCATAATTAGTCTTTTTACCCAAATCATGCAGCCCTACTTGTAACTTAAAAGGTGATTGGTTTGTATTCTGCAAAGGTTGATTTGTGAAACTATTGAAACCATTGTGGGCATTTAAATTGAATGGCGCTTTAATCAGTTGCCCTCCTGTTATCTACTGCTTCTATATACCACATGGTAGCTTGCACAAGGATATTTTTGTGCAAATGTGACATTACTGTTTTCTCTAAACTAACTTTCTCATTTTAAGCAGTTCTTTTTTCTTCTTTTTTATCCTAAACTGCCCTGAGCAGCTAATTGTGTTCTGTCTCTAACTAATCGAGTATGTTTTAAATGTTCTGTTTTGAAGTCCAGATGTTTCTCAGAGAGAACTGATTGTGCTGCCAATAGCACCCCACCCCCCACAAAAAATTGCTCATTGTATCTTAAGTAAAGCTGCGCTATATTTTTCACACCTCACTTTACTACTACTAAGCATACCAAATTATTTCAGACCAAACACACAATGATGCAGTTTAGATTTTTGTATCCACTGGATTGAGCCAAGTAGTCAATCTTTGACATTTAGGTACTCTATTTGTCAAATGTCTTTTGATGTATGAATTTGACGATCAGAGTTCCCCAACTTGGATTTAGGTACACAGCGAAAGACAAAACTTCTGTGAATATGCTATGTTCTTCTATGTTCGTATGTGTATGAATGGAAGTGAACAAAGCACAAAATCTAGCCTTGACCAACTCTTTATGTTAAGGATGTGTTGAGTGAATACAAAAAATTGTCTTTATCTTTACAGTAAGACAAAATATGAGAGCCTTTAAAATTTACTGCTAAATTTACACAGCCAACAACGTTATTTAAAAAGTTACAAATTTATTAACTAATAAAACTATAGCCTAGTATACAGGATAAAAAAATACTATAGAACAAAAAAGCTAATTAATTAAATGGTGTAAAAGTTATTTGGGTGTTTATCTACGGACACCCTGAACCACATGGTGGGAAAAAAAAGAAAAAGAAAAGTATTAGAGAAGTAGCCTATGAATTAGTAGAAAATCAAGTGTTATGAAACCTACATAGAATAAATGCCTATAGGGTAGCCTATTTATGACAACCTTTTACGGCAATGTAGCAATTATGGCCTACACAACTTTGACCTCAATAAAGGTGAGCCCGGAATGAATGCATATGGCATAAATCCAAATTCCCATTATAAAACCCTGGGATTTTGAAGCACCAACTTGCCGTGCTTAACAGTATATCAACATAACTACGATGCGTTCTTTAATTGATTCCCTGTCTTATTCTGCCATCTAGTGGCTAATATGTAAATAAATCTTAACATTATGAGACTTGTTGAAATATCTCGAAATAACGAGTTATGGGGGGGTGGGGATTCTTATCTTGTTATTTCGACATAAGTTTTCTTGGTTCAGGGCTTCCGTATTTTTCAGTAGTATGTAGTAATAAAAAATAAAAAGTACTAGTGATCACCGAATTGTGAAGCTATGAAACCTTTGCAAGTAATTTGTTTCCAACTAGTGGTCAGCTAAATTCACATGATTTCAGTAAACAAGGCTTTATTAGGTCTCAATGTTTTCAAACTATTTTGAAATATCATTGGTTTGCCACCATTCAACCTGTGTTTATGGTTTTTACCTGATCTTGGATCAGTTTTACAAATTTGTACTCCTTTTTTAATGAGACATTTAAAATGTTAATAGTAAGAATAGTTGTCTTACTGGCCTGTTTAGACAAACCCTCCATTAAACAAACAAGCCAAGCCCTGCAAATTAATAAACACATTATACAGATACTTCAAGTTTAATGGTATTTGATGATTAGTTAATTGCATTTAATATATTATACTTTCAATAAAACATTGCGGTGGGTTTTAAAAGCAGTTTTTATGTGTGTGTTTGGTGTGAGTTTTTTGCTGCATTTACAATTTTAACCACCAGGCTTCACCAGAGTGTGGTGTTTCGAGCACTTCGAAATAGTGAATCAAACTCGCGTTATAGCGTCAAGCCGTTTTTGAAATGACTTTCTTCTGTTAACTGCTGTGGCTTCTCATCATAGAATAAGGCAGGAATTTTATTATGTTCTATTGTTCTACACAGTAGGGGTGCACCGAATGTTCGGCGACCGAAATTATTCGGCCGAAAAAAGCCAAAAAAAGCACTTTCGGTATTCGGCCGAATAAGTAAAAAGGCCGAATAAATTTTGCCGAACAATGACGTTTTTAATGATGGTTTAACGTTCACATATTGCGTCTTTTCCGCGCGCATATTCTTTATATCCTATGTGGGCGCGCGGTAACCGCGCGCAAAACGGTAGGGACGCGCATGCGGTGCGGCGCGCTTGTTTTTTCCGGGCGCGCCTGTGCCGCGGCGAGATGAAAACATCTCAACTTTTCAGAATGCCGCAAGCGCACCGCAGGTCATGTGACAAGAACCAACCGATCATCTTCGACCTTTCCGTAACAAAACATGGAAATCTCAGCCGAACAGCTGATCATAGCTGTACAGGGGGGTTGTTATATCTCATTTACATAAATATATGTAGTAGTAAAGCTAAAGCAAGGGCTAAAAATCAATTTATCCCTTGCTGAAACTTTCTCATCGTCAGAAACCACAGTTCATGGTTGCATAGCAACGACAGACGCCACAGAAGCGCGAGCTCCCGAACGCTTGCAAAAGAAGGAGGAAGCGACGCGGCCGCGCTTTACACGCTTTATTAGGCGCGATATGTGAAGTAGGCTTATGTCTAGGACAGTTATTTATTTGTTGTGGGTTCATCCACATTTTTTTGCACTATTCAATGCACATTTGTTGTTGTAGACATACAGAGTTACATTCTTTCAGCAGTCAGTTATAGGCCTAACATAGGCTATTCAAAAAGAACATAGGCTTCAAAGATGGCCAAATAATTTTTATTTTACTAATTTATTCATTTTAAGTTATATTGTACTTTGTTTGTATAATATCTGCTGGAATGTTAAATATTTTGAAATTATATTTTTGTTATTTTTTTTTTATTTCTCTGAAAAGCAACACAAAATAGTTAAAAGCAAATTTTTACTATTTAATTATTGTAATGGTGAAAAAATTGGCAAAATAAATGGAAAAAATGTGAAACACCACATTCGGTATTCGGCTTCGGCCAAGAATTTCATTTCGGTGCATCCCTACTACACAGTGATAAAGGTGGTGTTGATTTGTATTATTATTATTAATATACATTATCCTTATGTAAAATTAATGAGATGGCTTGAGGAACAGATATAGGGCCATTCCACCGAATGGGTGCATTTTGCTTGTTGTAACTCTTGAAAATATAACTTCATTTTTTTCTTTTTTAAAACTGAATCTAAAAACACATTTTAACTATTCAAAGTACTGTCGTGGCCAAACGTTTTGAGAATTACATAAATATTGGATATTGGAAAAGTTTTTATAATAGCATTAAAGGACCTGCTGAGATCATTTCAGTAATCGTCTTGTTAACTCAGGTGAGAATGTTGACGAGCACAAGGCTGGAGATCATTATGTCAGGCTGATTGGGTTAGAATGGCAGACTTGACATGTTAAAAGGAGGGTGATGCTTGAAATCATTGTTCTTCCATTGTTAACCATGGTGACCTGCAAAGAAACGCGTGCAGCCATCATTGCGTTGGTGAATTTTTTCCCACATAGCAGCAAAATGAGATGTGGCTTCATACACAAAATAACGCTCAAAATAATGCACGCAACATATTATTTCACTGTATCTATACAGTACATCCTATACTGATTAGCATCGCATTATAAATATACTTTATTATCATGGAAAAATCAGAAGGCTTGAACTCAGATGAACCATATATTGTTGTAGCCTTGTGATTTATTAGTAATGTTTAATCAATCAAGGCATATCAATCTTCTTTTTATTCAGCTACAGTGATAGAATGATGCCCAATGACGTGCGTCATCTTCTTCTGGGAATATTTGGATCTTCTGCGTGAGCGTGCTCTGGCTTTCAGATGGAGCAGCATTTACTACTGCATTTAGCTGTGCTTCACTGACAAACTGCGCGTAAAAAATTTGAGCCTTTGCCAAATCGCATTGGATTTCATTTCAAATAATCGTGCAGCCCTACTTCGAATACTCCATCATTTATGGTCATACAGATAAAAGTAATAAATCATTTGAAAACTAAAGGGTCTACTTTTATTTGTGTACACTCACAATAAAAACAAATCATTGAGGTTTTGTAAAATAAAGAAAACGAACATGATGCCGCTTTCTGCCATCCAGATTTCCTTGCCATGAAATTTGTGCATGAAGCGCATCACAAACATTAATAGGAAATCAACATATAGACTACTAGCAAGCTCTTGTGTGCCATTTGAACTTGGCAAATTGCCATTCTTGTTTTTGGTAAGTGCATAGATCTTCTCTTCTTCATCTGCTCTTTTTCCTGTTGTGTCGGTTAGCAAACAGCATTCGTCATCTGAATATGTTCTAATAATAAAAAAGTAATAATTAAAAGTGTCAGTCTCAATTTTGTTGACGACCTGTCATTGATAGTGTCTGCAGAACTCATGTTTTGTGAGTCTCAGTAGTTAGAAAGAACATTTATGGAATATATTTACGAGATGCAAACATACACTACCATTCAAATGTTTCGTTTTTTTTTAAAGAACTTAGTCACAATGAAACCGAAGTTGTGATGTACATCCAACTTCAATGAATTATGAAAAAAATTTAGGACAGTAACTTGGTTTTACAAGGCAGATAAAAGGGAACTTGAAAGGGGTAGGATTTAAGTGGATTAAGTTTTTGGAGAGGTACTGCATATGTCACCACAGAGAGAAGTCTGTTTTGTTTTTTTTTTTGTTTTTTTCATTTTAATTTTTCATCATTTATCCAAAGTGACTTACAAGGGGAGCAATTAGGGGTTAGGTGTCTTGCTCAAGGGCACTTTAGTGTTTGAAAGTGGAGAGAGTGCTGTTTATTCACAATACCCACTTTCAATTCCTGCCAGCGTGGGAATCGAACCGGCAACCTTCAGGTTACAAGCCCGACTCCCTCACCATTGGCCACGACTACCTTTTTTTTTTTTTTTTTTTTTATAAAAACTCCTTTTATAAAAATATGGAGTGGACTAGGCCCAAGTGTTATGTTATTTTTCTGATGAAGGAAATTTTACAACTCTTCCAGTCAAACTAATGGATAAGGATTATTTGAAATTCTTTCAAATGGGAATGGAAATTCCCCAAACTGGAAGTGCCTCCCATAATCTAAAGTGTTGTAGGCTGATTAGGAAAAAGGGGGATATTAAGGATGTATATTTTTGCAATTTTTTTTTTAGTTGTTGAACTGTTGATCATTAATACAGTATCATAATGGCTGTTTCTTTTTTAGTGTTGTTGGTAACATCAATGTTTGTGGAACAAATTGCATATATAATTTTTTTTTATTTGCGAATTAGTTTTTGCTAACAACATTGTTTTACTAATTAGTTATGTATGTGTTTTTTGGTTTGGATTCATGGCATCATTTGCTTTCACTGGGATTCTCTTACCCTTGTAAAAACAGATGTATTGGCAAGCTTTGCTGTCATGGAAAACTTCAGAGTGGAGTTACATAAGAGTGCGTTCAGATGGAAAGTTTTTGAATTGGTCATTAGCAGCTCATAAAAATAACAATGAAATAGTTGACGGATCTTTTATTGTGCAAATTTACTGGCTAATTTCTCATCTGCTTGGAAATACTACCGTTTTTAGTTGTATCGCACTCTTATCTGTGTGTGCAGAATGTCCTTTCCTGCGTGTTTTCGGAAAATGGTAACTCCAGAGTTACATTTAAGACTATACTAATGCCAAAAGGTCTTTCAATGGATCTATTTCAGGCATCCTCAAATAGTGGAGCTTGGTCCAGTTCTGGACCCTGGCTCGGTTCCAACTGGACCACAATACATACTAAGAACTGTAGCACCATTTTATCACGTCAAAACAGCATAGCTGTATACTCACTGCTTTGACTATTTGGATTTTTTTTTTTTTTAAATAAACAAACACTGTTGCCCAGATGGAAATTAGAACTATTGGAACTATTCCAAAAAAAAGTCTTTGCTGGGAAGGAAATATAAAGACCGGACCACTTTAATTGAATAACCCTGGTCTATACTTCGTATTGTAGTGTTAGTCATACATTGTGTTGTTTTGGGCTCATTTATTTGTTTTATTTATTTTAATTGTTGTTTACAGCTAACCTAAACTTGTATCCATTATCATATTTGCAGTATTAGAGTAGATTTAGAGTGTTTCTGGACTAAAACATTGCATTTTTTCTTTTCTTTTGTAGCATCAATAATAAGCTCCAGCAGCCAGAGGCTGCATCAGGAGTGCTGGAGTATGCCATGAAACACTTTGGAGAACTGGTAAGAGCTTTAAACCATAATTAGTCTGTTTATTATTCATGCATGACTACATGATGTTGAGCCCTTGGGTGAATTTCACAAAGTCTGTCAAGAAAGGCAGTAGCTAAGCCTTTTGTTTAATAATTATTTATTTAAGAAGTTTTGATGCATCGTATGATGCACAGTATTCCTTTCCTCAAAGTCAACATGTCTTGGAAGATATGTTACTACATTTACACATCTATTGCGCAACTGACTTTAACACTTGATTATGATTCCTGATTCCCAACATTTGTTGAAGACCTCTTTGAATTTTTACTCATGTTTGTCAAGATATAAATTTAAGCATTCTTAAACAAATTAACATATGGGCAGGTCACAGTGGTCGACTAGACTAGACTGTTTTTTTTTCTTTGCACAATTTTAGAATCACTATGAAATTTTGTGCTTGAGAGAAAGTGGTACTTTTGTTCATCAAGGATGCATTAAATTGATTAAAAATAGGAAAGTATCTACACAGTGTGTGAACACAACCACCCAACAAAGATAAAAATCCACCCACTCCTTTTTTAAAATCCCCATTAAACCAAAGCAGTCTCATTAGACATGCAAGTGTGACATGACACTGCTCAGGCCCCGCCTACGGTCGCTGACTGACACTCATGCTTTACTGTAGTTTCCACCCTCAGTGAGTTGTGTGCTGTCCGTCGTTCTCTCCATGCTCGAACACCTGCAGCGACTGGTGTACTGTTGTTGGATGTAAGAGTGCACATAAGAGTCTTCATAGAGGATGCAGTGGGTTAGTTTTATTTTTGAAGGTAAACACACGTAAAATATACTTAAATTCGTTTGTCTGCGCAAATCATTTCATTTCACAGTCCCTCCAGAAAAACGAGATTATGCGATCGCTTGATTTCATGCATAATCAGCCAAAGTCCGCATATTTATGCGGGGGTCGCATTTTTTCAAATATGCCGCACTTTCGCCGCATAAATTGCCGATTTCAGCAAGAAAAATATGCGGGGCTCGCATGATTTCATAATCCCTGTATTTTCGTTGCAAAAGAGTCTCCTATATCTTAGCAGAAAGTTGAAAATGTTGCGTTTACTTCACACAATATTCCCCCTATTGCCATGGGAACCTTATGAAGTGACGTAATGACGCGATGTGAACGTCATCTGTAAACCCCGCGGTGAAACCATGATGAAGCACGATGATCATTCTCATTTGCCAACAAAAATAAGCTCAAAAGACCGCGCGAAGCAGTTTCCCGCTCTTTTACATGATAGTGGGGGCAAATTATTATATAGTATAATATAGCTACAGAACTTATTTGACTCTATATTTTGTAATTTTGAGCCATGTGTTGATTAAGGTCTGAAATAAAACAGAATGAGAACTTCAATATTCTGTGATTTAGTAAGTCTGCCTCTTTACATGAAGGTAGTATCTAGTGAGAACAGGGTGTTTGGGGAATCACCTTTTTTTTCCTCTTTTGCATCAAACCGCAGTTTTTGCAAGTTCCCGCAATTTCATCGCATAAAATTGCAAAAACATCCCGCATACTCCATCGCATTTTTTAAGAAAACGTGCCGCATAATCAAGGATTTTTGCCCGCAACAATCACAAAAAAACCCGCGTTTTTTCTGGAGGGACTGATTTCAATCATTTCATTACAGTTCATCGGAGTTAGTTTACGTTTATAAAGTTTACCAGTTTAAGCGTTCCCATCGAAAAAAAGAATAAGGTCTATATGCATTTGTTTACTGTTAGTTGTAACGAGTGTCTTTGTGTAATTCACTGTGTAAGAGAGAGAGACAATTAATGGAAAAAACATTAAAGTGCACTTGTCCTGTATTATTCAGCTCTTATTTTATGGAATGAAAAAGGACCCTTCATCTTTTGTGTGACGTACAATAAACTTAATTTAACTCATCAGTAAAGTTTTGGCCGTCATTCGGACAGGGTCGCAACAACAGGCTTGTTCTAATCATGGATAAAAGCATAAGATGACAGCATATGTTATTACCATAATTCAACTATACTATACCTGTTTTATCTGCATGCAGCATACATTCTCTAGGCATCATTGTCCAACTCTGGTTCGAACATATAAGGCTGAACAGATGGCTGAACACCGCTACCGACGGTGTCTGACATTTTCAGTGGCTGAGATTGTCCTTTTTGTTGCGTGAGCTCTTGAAGCTCTGCCCTCTTCTTGAAAGGGGGCAAGGAACAGCAGCTCATGTGCAATTAAAGAGACGCACACAAAAGCTGTGTTTTTTCTAACCCCAAAAAGTGCAATTTTAACATGCTGTGAAAATTATCTGGGGTATTTTGAGCTAAAACTTCACATACATCCTCTGGGGACATCCGAGAGTTATTTTACATCTTGTAAAAAGTGGCATTATTGTGGACCTTCACAAAGCGCAACCATTTTTAAATATGCTAAATAATAAGTCATTTTTCTTGAGTACTAGACTAACACTTTTCTTTATAGGTTTTACACCGTTTTATTTTTAAACTAGAGTATTGGCTAGTTAAAAACATTAATACTGTTTAGACTGCACACAGGGTTTGTACGGGTGCTGGAAATCCTTAAATGCTTGAATTTGAATGTAATGTTTTCAAGATTTGAAAAATAAGCTTCAAGCTAAACTGCATGAAATTTTAATTGCATTGCTTTCATAATAACTTGCTGCACTACTGAAAAGTTCACTATTCAGTTAAAGTAAGTTCATTTGAGTATGTTATGAAACAACTCTGCTTGTGTCTGCTTTTATGGCTATATGTGACCCTGAACCACAAAACCAGTCATAAGTTGCACAGGATTATTTGTAGCTATATGCATTGTTACGTTCCCATCCTAGTCTAGGAGGTAGGAGGGAAGGTAACAAAAGAAAATAAGAGGTTAATAAACGAAAGTATCGCCAGGATGCAAAAAAAAGAACAAAATGTGGAGGACAATGATTTATGAAAAAAACAACAACAGCAACTTCCCTGAGCTCCCTCTCTAACCAATAAACATGAGAAAATAGTTGTACAAAAAAAAAAGAAAAGGCACTCTCTCCCTACAACTTCCCAAATATCTAAAGACTGGTTAAGGATGAAGTAATACAATACCTTTTAGGTACCCACACATGGATAAGCCCATAGGCTACATAAAGTTGCTAACACACAGCAAAAGGCTTAGAAGCTTGTTCCTCTCCACAGGATCTTCTGGCTGCACCTTATGTACTCATCCAAGCTCAGATCCAGGCATGCTCACAACGAGTTGCAGCTGATAGGAATTTAATCTGAGTAAGAGAGTGAGGGAGAGAAACAGAGCACAACACCGGGCACAGGGATCTGACAAAAGTGACATTGAAACACTTTGGGACGTAACACCAACAATAACATTGTATGGGTCAAAATTATCGATTTTTCTTTTATGCCAAAAATCATTATGATATTAAGTAAAGATCATGTTTCATGAAGATATGTTGTAAATTTCCTTCTGTATATATGTAAAAAAAAACAAACAAAAAAAACATATATATTTTAAAGACAGTTTTCTCAATATTTAGTTTTTGCACCCTCAGATTCCAAATTTTCAAATAGTTGTGTGTTTCAGATGATGTATAAATATCAATTTCAAAAAATGTACCCTTATGACTGGTTTTGTGTTCTAGGGTCACATATGTGTGATATACCAGTCTTTTGTGAATTACGCCTTCTGATGGAGTCTGCTCTTTTTCGCCAACGAAATGGTTCCGAACAAAGATCACAGCACTCTTTACATCTCTGAGCAACACAGTAGTGTTTCTTTATGGAATGAACAAATCGTTTGAATGAATGATTCAATGACACCCTCGTTACGACTCTCAAATGCCGTTCAGTTGAATCTCAATGACTCATTGACACATTAACAGTGACTTGCTGCCACCTAGCGGCAGTTTTACATTTAAAGTGTCACAATTTTTTAAATCATTTCAAATATCAGTATTTAGCATTTTATGATTAACATTATTCATGCCGGTGTGCACTTCAGACGCAGCTTGTGTTTCCTCTGCATAGCAAAGATGAGTCTTGTTGATGCTGGTTAAATTTGATTGCTAACAGCTGTTTTTTATTTATTAAATAAGAATTTGACACATGCTTGAAAAAATTGCTTTATAATAGGTACAAATTCCCATAAAATCTAAAAATTATTCATCCACAACAGTCCTAATCCTGCCAAGGTACCAACACAATAAACACTCAGCATACCGTCAATTATCATTATTGATAAAATCCCAGAATATATCAAGATATAATTTTTTGTCAGTACCACACACTCCTAGTGATACATTTGGAACCATTTAGAGCCATTTCATTTGTTGCTTTAACAAATGCTATCATTTGTTTATTAGCCCTACATGTTATTTAATGTGATGAAGTACGTATATTTAGGCTATGCAAACATGTAATTTTCCACAGTTGTAAGGTGCTGGAAAAGCTTGGAAAGGCATCTTGAAATTGCTTAAAGTACTTGAATTTGACTTTGGAAAAGGTGTACAGTATTTTGAAAAGTACTACACTGGTGAGCAGAGGCATCCTTTCCTTTCAAAAACAATGTTGTAGTGATTCTGTTGTTTTTTTTGCTTTTTCCTTTTGGATACATTTAGTAGCTTTAATTAGTCTTTAATAACATGAACACTCGGGTTAAGTATTTAGAGCTAGTTTTTTGTATGATACATTAAAACAAATGCACATTTTCTGCTTATATTCACTCTGTTTTTGGTCATTTTCTTCACTTCATTTCATTTTCGACCCTTGTGGCAGAATTCAGGCTTATGAGTGTAGGTTTGCTTTGTATTTTTCTGTTGTAGCCTTTTGAATCTTATTAGGCCCAAATGACAGACAGATACTTTGTGTTTTATGCTATATGAACAATTAGAATTTACACTCATTCATCAAAACAGCCTGTTTTGGAATTTTTTGAAAAAAATTTTTGAGTGCTAGCAAAAACATTCTGTTTTTGTGCATGTGTCTTTAAATGCAAATGAGCTGTTGCTACCTGCACCCTATCCAAAATAGTGCTTCCTTCATTCACAGCTCCTGCATGCATCGGATACTCTGCTAAATACTAACAAGACATCTTGGTTTTGATTATTATATCATGATCACTCTTGGGGACATTGCTGTTCTTCTTCATCAAGAAAGTTTATTATCTGCATGTGTTTTAGAGCTATATTACATTTACATTTAGTCATTTAGCAGACGCTTTTATCCGAAGCGACTTACAAGTGAGGAAAACAAACAAGCGATTCTTCATGAATTGGCAAATAACACAGGAAGTGCTCACAATACAAGTTTCATACATTGCTCAGTACCATAAGCTAGAGTAGGAAGGGAAAAGAGAAGGAAAGGGTTTTTTTTTTTTTTTTTTTATGAGGGGATCAAGTGTTCACGGAAGAGATGAGTTTTCAGCTGTCTCTTGAATATTGCCAGGGATTCTGCGTTCCTGATGAAGTTCTGATATTAGTTTGGCGTAGGCTGGCGTAGGTACAATGGTGGACAGTGTACAACTGGCTCAGGGAGAAACTATGCAGTCCAACAGCAGTCGTGAATGGGGCCTATACAATGTGATGTCACATTGTACAGAAAATGAAAATGGCTTGTTCTGAGACTGTTGAGGTTTTATGGGCATTATAAAAAAGAGTGGGTGGATTTTTATCTTTTATAAGGTGTTTGTGTACACACTGCCGACACTCATTTAATAGGTCCCCTTAAATCCCGTCTGGCTAGCGCGCTTCTCTCAATGTTTACACATTAGTTCAGTGGGCGGAGAGGAGGTGGTCTTTTTTTGGCTGTTCAAACACATGAGTGTCTACACTATGAAAGCAATCCAATCTGTTTTTTTTCTACAACATTTGGAAGTGGTCTAAAGTGGACAAGCTCAAAACGTTTTAGACCCCGTTTACACTTGTATTTAGTATCATTTATGATACGATCGACCAACGCACATTTTAATTCCAGGTGTAAACGGGGCCTAACTGCCTGAACTTGTTTAAGGTTTTGCAGAAAGAATGATTTATTTGACAAATAGGTTTAGACCTTTGAGAATATGGTTCAGAGAATTGCATTTAGTGTCTTAGCAATTGTGAAAAACTGTAATTTGTGTTCGTGAGCTGACACTTTCATCCCCCTCCCCTCTAAAAAAAAAAAAAGAAAGAAAGAATTAATCCCTGTTTTTTCTGACTGCTCCCTTTAGGAATGATACGAGGTCTCATTTGAATCATTTCCCATCATTTATCCTTTTATGTTTTGTCTTCCACTACAGGAGATTCAGGCCACCTGGTACGAGAAACTTCATGAGTGGGAAGATGCTCTGGTCGCCTATGATAAAAAAATTGACATGAACAAAGATGATCCAGAGCTAATTCTGGGTCGCATGAGATGTCTGGAAGCGCTAGGAGAATGGTATGCACACACAACTTCTCAGTTTCTGCAACTGAGCAGGCTCATTCTTGCTTGTTTACATCTTTGCTTCTTTTTTGGGATTTTAGTTGAATACATTTACATTTACATTTAGTCATTTAGCAGACGCTTTTATCCAAAGCGACTTACAAGTGAGGAAAACAAACAAGCGATTCTTCATGAATTGGCAAATAACTCAGGAAGTGCTGAATACTCTTTTTCAGAAAGTTCTATGTAGTCCTGTTATTATTGAAGGTAAATTATTTTTTTTTTTGCAACTAGATGGGATGGACTGGTCCATGTTTCTAAGCAGGCAGTTTTTAGTGCTTTTAGATGTTACCCAGATGTTGTTAGTTACTCTTTATTAGTGATTCATTTGTGAACTGATTTTTACATTTGTGCCAAACATAATTTTAGAACCTTGCGTCTTTTTTTAATTGTTTTCTTAATAGACAATTATTCTTTTTAACATCAAGAAACCTATTATATTGATTGAAAAAAAAAAAAACTTGCTTAACACGAGCTGTGAAATGTTCAAAGTAAAATGGACTGCAAAATGTTACACTATGGAAAGTAATTTGGAAAGCTGTCGTTTTGTTTTTTCTTACTTCTGAAAGGAAAATCTTACTGATTTCTGTAACAGTCATTGACTGGGAAGGATGACCTCCTG